>VYXB01004880.1:0-91360 GCA_013397135.1 Pachyramphus minor
GGGATGGGATGGGGTGAGATGGGGGAGACAATCGTCAGGGTAAAAATTGGAAAACTCATGGATTAAGATACCGATGGTTTAGTAAGTAAAGCAAAAGCCCTGCACACAAGCAAAACAAAACATTCATTCACTTCCCATGGGCAGGCCACCTCCAGGAAAGCAGGGCTCCATCACACATATTTGAGAAGAACAAATGCCATCACTCCAAATGCCCCGTCTTCCCCCAGCTTTATATATGGGGCTTGATGCCATATGGCATGGAATATCCCTTTGGTCAGTTAGGGTCAGCTGTCCCAGCTCTGTCCCTTCCCAACTCCTTGTGCACCCCGAGCCTCCTCGCTGGTGGGGTGGGGTGAGAAGCATGAAAGGCCTAAACACTGTGACACTGCTCAGCAATAACAAAAACATCCCTGAGCACTGTTTCCAGCACAAATGCAAAACAGCCCCATACTATCCCCTGTGAAGAAAAATATCCTGGCCAAAACCAGCACACTCAAGTTAAGACTCACTGAGGTTAACCTGAGTTAATCTGGGCCCCACAGGCTCCCCTTGACAGAAAAACCCTCTCATTCATGTCTGAGTTTATGCCTCCTCCTTAGGCATTGCCCTGTTACAGTGCAGTGCTCCTGAGGCTGTACAGGGCTGTGTATCTGTGTGCAGCAAAGGGAAAAACAGCAGAAATGACTCATCTATTTTCAAAACCACCGCAAACCCATCTTTATTAGCAACATAGTGCTACTGTAAGAAAGAGTAGCCATTCACCAAAGACAAGAATTGATTGCTTATTCAAGGTGTCATTCTAATCATCCACACAATTCTCCTACAGTCTACTGGACACCTTCCAAATTTGTATTTTGTAGGGGGATCAAATACAGTGGTAATTCCTGGCATTATTTCAATTATTCAATATTACCCAATTCCTCAAAATTCAGCAGTACACTTCAGGGGCTGCAACAATTCATTAAAGTTAAATATTGTCCCCATTTCTCATCACAAGTCAGAGAAAGCATTTTCAGGAACTGCATGAAAATATTAATTTGGTACAGCAGGTTTAGGGAAAGACACAGACTTAAATGGTCAGGCAGCAATGAAAATTGCACGGTTTCATATTCATGATCCTTAGTGCTGGTGGTCCAGGTTCCCCTGATTGCAATAAAAACCCTGGAGGCATAAAGGTACAGTTCAGGGAGATTTTAGCACTTTGAATCCAACTATACTGTGTTTTTTAAAGACGGATTTTTTTTTTTATTTTGGGCCCCAGTTATCAGCATCAGACTGCACCCAGCCCAGAAGAGACTGAAGGGAAACAGATTGTGCCAGGATATACCTTTGTCTGGCAGGCTCCTTGTCTTCATTGCCAAGATCCCATGTAAAAAGCCACTTGTTTATAGCATTTACATTAAAAAAAAAAAAAAAACCAAAACCCAAACCCAGCCTGGAAACTGCAATCATTGTTCTTGAGGTGACCACAGGACACACTTCCTAGGGGAAGCTCTCAGGATGATTTCCATCGCAGGAGTGAGAACACCTTGTGGATCACATAAACCAGGGTAGCTACGAATGCAAACACCTGTGACAGAAAAACACATCAGGCAGTTGACTCCCTGTTGCATGGTACGAGTTCCAGCACTGAGCAAGCACCTCATGGTGTCTCTTGCATGTTTGGAGACATTAGTGCATAGTAGGACTGCGACTCGTTTCTCCCCCCTTGCCTGAGTGGTTGGTGCAAATAGGGATTTGCCCTTGAGGCCACTCCACAGTCACCTCCTGACCTTCCTTCCCCTGCCTGCCAGGCACTCACCACAGCAGCAATGTTCTCCCTGTAGATCTCTGCTCTGAACGAGTAGGAGGCAACGTAAGTCGCGTGGGCTTCCAACACAGCAGCACTGAGGTAGAACAGAGATGCTGTCCCCTGGCAGATGGCATCCTGAAAAACAAGGGGCACACGGTCGTTTCCAAGGAGGGATCACATTGCAAAGGGGAAGAAAAGGGAACCCAGGCAAGCAAGCCCCAGCCTGTGATTTGGAGCAGCAGCGCTCCCCTTTGCGGGAGACAATTGTCTTCCAGGGAGGGAGAGGCCCAGAGGTTTGTCACATCCACTTACCAAGGTGACCCAGGAGCTGCTGCCCCCATGGGCCCCACAGAAGTAGAGGCACAGGAGGGTAGTGGACATGACGAAGCAGAACACGGAGACAAACATCACCCAGCCTTGCAGCATGGGTATTGGGACCCTTGAGGATGCCACCAGGATCCAGACAAGGCCCCCAAAGATCTGCAAGTGAAAGTGGGAGACAGGGTGAACTTGGGATAAAATGACTGATCCAGAGCAGAGAGTGCTATGCCTGCCACTGGCACTAGCACTGCACATGGTGATAGTTCTTCCCAGCCTCCACTTGAAACCGGGTATTTTATCTGGGAGCATCTGCCACTGATCTTGACCCAAAAAAAAAATCCTCTCTGTAGCCCTGCCTGCTGGTGTCACTGCCATTCACACCCTCCCTACATCAGTGTGCTCAGAGGGCTGGTTCAGACACTTCTGAAGGCTAGTTTTAATGAACAGGGAGGCTGATTTCAGAAAGGTTTGTTTGCTTCACACCCAGTGTGTCAGATTCCTGACAGGAGCAGTGTCAAGCCCAGTTCACGTGCACAAACAGCACAGACACATGGTCCTCACAAAGGCCACAGGGGAATATCACCCTGAAAGAAGAGAGAAATATGGCCAGTAATAGAGAGGTAATATGGCCAGTATTACGCTCTGAGATAGGGGAAATAAGCTTGAGGCTCACAGCTCCTTCTGGAAAGGAGAGCTTTGTATTGCTGCTCCAGCTGTTTGGGTCATCATTTGTTGACTACAGCAGAGCTGTGCAAGGTACCAGCTGCTGGTGTGGGAGCAGGTGGGGCCCCAGTCTTCTCAGCCAGCCTTGGGAGTTTGCCATGGGTTTTCTATTAGGGTGGGGAACACAAAGACAGCAGGGTCTGGCCTCCATCCTTTCTCCACCAGCAGACTCCTACACAAGCGGATGAGAGAATGATGTTCACTGTTGTGGAATGTCTGGACTGCAAGTGGTGCCTTTGCACTAAAATGCTCTCAGTAGCTTTTCTGAGTTACAGATCAGCCCAGTTGTTCCTTGAACCTCTGCAAAGTTTAGTCTATGATAAGGAGCTCCCAGCTGAACCCACACTGTGCTGCTGTGGAGACCTCTCCCTCATCATCAGCTGTCTTGGATTTGCAGGCAAATCTTCAGAGGTAGGAGAGCCTTGCTGACTCCAAGAGCATTCTGATTGCCAGTGTATCCCAGGCCGGCCTTTGTCAACATCCAAATGCCAGCTCATACTAACTGTGGCATTTCCATGTCCTTGGAGACATTTTGAAAGTTTCTGATTTATTATGCCCAGAAAATGTCACACCATTTGTGTCACTCCACATTTGTAGGAAAGTTCATTGGTTCCATTATGCAAATTGATACATTAAATCAATTATATGGTTGAGACCTTGCAAACAGCTGAGTGAAAATAGGTCTTCCAAAGTGCTGCTCGTTTGGTGCCTCTTGTAACAACCAAAGACTGACACTTGAACACTACTCCAGTCCCTTTAATAACCCATGTGGTGACACAATGAGCCTATTGTAGCTAAAGATCCTGGGGAAAACCTTATATTTGCTCCATTAAAATCAAATTGGGTGAGATAGGAAGTTCGGGAAGAAGTATCGCTTGTCACTTCCTACCACTCACCATTTCTCCTTTTTGCAGGGTGTGGTTACTCACTCAGGTAAGTATGTTTGACATGGTTTGATTATTGATGTTGGTTTTATGGTGCTGCTGTTTGGCAGACTCGTAAAAATGAGGCAAGGATTGAGAGGCTTTCAATAATAACCCACAGCAGGTTGGGGACAACAGGCTAAGAAAAAACTTACCTTTCAAAAAGCGTTTTACAAAGCAAACACATCTGTTTTCAGCTTATTTCAGCTTTTCCACATAGACCTATGGCTATCCATATATGCAGAAAATTCTTTAAATAAAATAGATTACAAGAAGTAAACTGAGCCTCACAGAATAAAAAGGGTAGTTCTTAATTGGCACATGCAGATGTGGCAATCATCTGAGCTGCAGGCAGGATCTTCTGGAAAGTTCACAACTGTCTTAGCATTTGAAATGTCAATTTTTTTGTTTTCCTTTTGTTTTGTTTCACAGTTACCATATTAACCCATTGTAGGCAACCTCAGATTCCACTGAGGAATGAGAAACTCTTTTATCCTTCTGTGATTCAAGACAGCCACCTCCTTTGTACACAGCAGAGCTCATACAGCTGCATAGCATAGAGTCACACACATCCTAGAGATGGAGAAATCCAGTTACGCAGCATTCCTCCTTCCTGGGTGGTTCCTGAGCCTTCAGGATGCACATTTCCAGATCCAAACCAAAGGACAGGGTGCTTATTTAAGCAAGTTGCCTTGCCAGATCCCCTGGAGTCAGGAATTACAAACAAACAGTTCAAGGGGAATAAGCATGCTGAGACCAGCAGCAAGCCCAGTACCAGGACTAACACAACTCACTGGCAGGGGTGGCTGGCAAGTGTCTGCCCAGCCAAAACCTCCACAGGGGCTTAAACCCCTCCTTCATGCAGCTGCAGGAAACCTGGACCTTGCCCTCAGAGCCCAGGCACAGAGACCAAGTCTGCAGAGCGTAACTGGAGATGCTGAAGCAAAGCCTTTCTCTACATCCTCTTTGCTGGGTTGCTGTTACTGGGAGAATGAGGTAAATGCTGTAAATCCCAGAAGTGTGGACTAAGTTGTGTGACAGGAAAGAATTTGGTCCCAGATAGGAAAGCTGAAGCTTTTAGCATTAAATCATCCAAATGCCATCCTACAACACTCAGCCAAAGCCTTCAGTGCTGGATGAGAGTGCTCAGGCTTTGGAAAAAGCCTCTCAAACTCTCGTGAGAAGAGCAGTTTTCATGAGTGGGGCAGAGGACACGGGAAAAAGGTTATCCTTGAAAATGTCTATCTTTTAGTCAGTGGTCATAGCAACTGCTTTTAATCACTTGTGCGAAACCCATTAAGATTATAATCTCCCGCTCAATGAAAGTACAACATGGAAAGAAGTTACAACGTGTTTGCTCACCCTTGGCCCACCCACACACCCAGGGACTCTGCACCTCCCGCTCAGGAATGTTGCAGCTGAGCAGGACACCTTTAGTAGACCAGGCTCTTGGCTGCTGCAAGCAATTGCCCCAACTGGCCTTAATCCCCTGCTTTAAGCAAGCAGTTTATCCTTTGTATGATCTGCTAAAATGATCTTCTAATTAAATAATTGGCTCAATTTGTCAACCTAGTTTAAACACACCAGCAACCTCCTCAACTTCTTTTAGGCAGGAAATTACAAAAGGTTTTCAGATGCACCAGAAAAATCCCATTGCAGACTAAAGGAGATCTTCAGAACCCTGGCTCAGGCCGTGTGGTTTTCTTGGCGGGGTGAACTGGACATCAGAAGCTGGTGTGGGTCCTAAACCCAACATGCCAAGGGTCAAGTCTCATCCGTCAGACACCTGCAGCATGATGTCCTGGGTGCCCCACAATCAGCAACTGCCCTCCCCCAGAGAAAAGTCAGCACTCACGATTTCAGGAATGAAGAGCACATCAGGGAAAGTCGTCAGGACGGCCAGGCCACTGGGCAAAGAGCTGGTGGAAGTTGCTGAGGACATTGCAAGCCTCTCCCACGGTGATTGTCAGCCACTCTGTCCAAATGCTAAATGCAACCTCCTTGCCTCTCTCTCTATCCCTGTCTCTCTTCCTCTTTTTCTACCCTTCTTCCTGCTCTCTCCTCTTTCCTTCCTGCTGACAGATGAAGAGGGCTGTGAGTGGCACAGGTGTGGCCAAACCCTGTGACCGGGGCTGACAGGAGTCACATGGCAGGTTTTCAGGAGATGGGGGCAGCCCTGAGGCATTGGGAGCCGAGTCGTCTCTACACAAGTTGAGCATGCAAGGCAAGTCCCTGGGCAGTGGTGAGTGGCACTGGCTGACATCTGAGGGCAGTGGGAAAGATTTGTACCCATCTGCCTGGACAGCCTCTCGTCCCCTTTGGTTTGCTCAGTAGGTCATCTTGTCCCTCGTGCACGAGCTGACCCGCAGCAGCAGCCACAAGGACATGACAGCTACAGGAAACAGCAGGGGCCAAGAAATGTCTCACAGATGGAGATGCATTGCAAGACAAGGACAACCAAATTGCAGGCTGAACCACTTCCAACAGCCTCAGGAGGAGATTGGATATGCCAAGGTAACACAAACAGCCTAAAGTAATGAGACTTCCCAAGCCTTTTTTTTTCCTTCTTCTTTTTAGTCTGTGGTCCATGGGAGCAAGTCATTCCTCTTCTCCTTAATATGGAACTATTACTCCAGAAACTAAGGCCAAAAACATGGAACATCAGGAAAAGAAAAGGAGCAGTGTAGCAGTGCATATTTCTGTGGAGCAGTGACCCCTGGAAGCAGTCCCATTTCAGCCAGGCCCACTGTATGGTGCTTGCCCTTTCACAGCTCCTTCTGTGCCAAAGCCTTTGGTGCAGAGCCCAGAGCAGGAGGCAGGACTGCCTTGTTTCCAACGCCACATTCCTGGCACATGCAGCTGTGACAACCACCATCATCAGCTCTGGCCCAGAGACTCCAGCAGGCCTCCTTCCAGCTGTAACTGGGGGTTCAGTCATTGTTGCTGGGCCTTGCAAGGGCAAGGAGCAAAGTCTCTGGGCAGCCTTTGCAGGACATGCCAGACAGGCTCCAGGGATACTCAGAGAGGCCTGAGGGGCTGGGGAAGCACTGGGTGGTAGACCAAGGGCAGAGCCCCTGGGTTGGTGTGGCTGTGAAAGGGTTGCCAAGGGAAGGTGGGGGCCACCAAGAGCTTTCATTCCTTGCCACTTCTGTAAGGGAGCCCTAATGGTGGGAGATTGGACCTGGGCTCTGATGAGGGTGAGGATTAGAGCAAGCACAGAGCCACAGTGTTGTTGGGACATTGAAGGAGTGTGATGGATACCTCTTATCCAGACCTTGAGCTCTCCACTTTTTGCCTTTTTTTTTTTTCCCCTCCCTCCCGAGTAGTCCGTTGAAGCAGGAACATTTAAGCAGATAATTTCATGTTTCTTTGCTTCTGGAGACCTTTTCTCACTTAAATGCAGAGTCCATTCTGACCTTCATGACTTCTTCAAAGATGAGAGAGTGTTTTTGCTGCATCTACCTGATTTTCCACCTCTCTAGCGAGATTCCATGTGCCTTAAGATGGCATAGGTGTATATATGTATAAAAACTTACATATGAAGCAGACCTACAAACCAGTCAGCAAACAGGGAGAGCAGAAAGCAGTGGGGAAAGCAAGGATGCAGAGTTGCACAGAGACAATTCCAGAGGGGGTCTAGCTGTCTCTGTAATGGACAGAGTTGAAGCTACGCTCCTGTTCCTGGGAGCACAGGACTGGCAGTGGGGTGTGCCTGAGGAATGAGCAACTGTGTTATGAGGGCCAAGGGCATCAGTGCTGTTCAGTTCAGGAGGGATGAGCAAACTCTGAGGAATCCATTCTTTGTCTTATTTACAAATTATTGGTGGTGGATTAAGAAAAGTAACACTGGTTTTAGTGTTGAAGAATGCTGAGAGTAGCTTGACCCAACACTCTTAAATCACACCCATCAGGAAGGTGTTATTCTGCTGACTGAGGTGGGCATCACCAGGGACGTGTAAGAGCCCGGCAGGAAAGTGAGAGAAGTTTTGAGCAGAAGAAACCGAAGAGCTGGTAACATCTAATTCAAATGCTGAGCAGGCAGGACAACACAGAATCTAAAAGTTGTAGGACTCACAGTCAACCCTTTCATACTATAAAAGACCAGTCCCACTTTTTTACCGGCGGCGATTTCCAGCATAGCTCCCTGAGGTATGTGAAGATCCTTCCCTCAGGTGGGGACGCTCCTCAGGGATACTTCTCAAGGCTGAGTGAAAACTTGCCCACAGTCAGTGGTATGCGTGAGTAACATCAATCTTTGTTTGATACTTATTAAGCTATCTGTAACATTATTGATTGAATAAATAGTGCACCACATTAGTGGTTTGATTGTGTAGCAAATGATTCTGATAAAAACCTTTCTCCTTTTTGCCATTTTGCATTTTTATCTTTTTACATTTTTATCCAATCATTATCATCATCAATTTAAATAAAGCAGACAAGATTTACAAAGGCACAATTACACCTATGAAGCCTTTCTAACCCTTGTGACTCATTGGGTGGGTTTCTCTGACAAACCCTCTATGAAGCATCTATTCAGTCCATGACACATGGCCTCTCCTGTTTTGTTTCATGTTCTCCTCCATAGAGGAGCCAAGAATAGAAACTGGGTACGTCCAGGTATTGTTTGAATTCTTAAGGTGCCAGGACAGAAAGCTCTAGCTGGCATTTACCTCTCATGGTCAGCCTGTCATCTGCACCTGGAACACTGGAATGAGGTGCTTTTCATTCCCGTGTTAATGCCCTGTCATTTTCCTTCAGGAGTCCACTACTGAAATTTGGAATCAGCCACCTAAAAAAAAAGAGAAAAAGATAACATTATCTTTCCCGAGGAAGAAAAGAGCCAAAGCTGTTGTTGGTAGTGCAGATGACAGGGTTTCCTAGGGACATATAGGGCAGTAAGAGCTTTCTGTGCTGGAAAGTTTTGTCTGACAGAGATCTCTGGGCACATCCAGTTTTGGAACTGGTATCCAAATATTGGAGGTGGGATCCAGAAAGACAATGACAGTGCCTTAATTTGTTAAGGAAAGCGTCCAGCCCTGTTGGTGGTACTGCTGCTCCAGGGAGGTAAAAACCAGCAGTAGCTTTCTTTCCTGAGAATTTTTGTGTTAGAGCAATCTCTGGTGGACATATTCAATACTAGAGGCAATATCCACATTTTGGTGATGGGCTCCTGAAAGCAGATTGCTCCCTCACAAAAAGTGCTATGAAAGAAAGCTGTTGCTGGCCTTTACCTCCCCTCAGTGGCCTATTATCTGCACCACAAACACTGGGGATAGCTGCTGCCTTCCAAAGAAAATGTATTTCTTTTTGTTCTGGCACATTTTGTTTGCCTGTAGTGTCCAGGAATTTTCAGCTTCAGGTCTGCGCATTGGGTTTCTTGGATAGTGTTGAGGTACATTTAATTGTTTAGCAAGTACACAGCACCATATGGTAGAGTTCTGAATGGTGACACTGGGAAAGTAAAAAACAAGTTTGTCCAGGCACTTTTAGTGTGAGAGCATTTTGTGGAGGGCTTCGGTTTTGGATCCTGACTCTATGAGAGTAAAAGAAAGGAAAGCTTTCTTTTACAAAGGAAAGGTTGAGCTAGTAAGAATAGTCTCAGTGTTGACAGTGGTGCAAAAAAGAAAAAATGTGTAGTCCAGCACTGGCTCTTTTTTCTAGGACCTTTTCTGTGGGAGCAGCCACTGAATTTTTTAGTTTTGGATATAGATTTTGTGAGAGTGAAAGAATCTGAGGGTACATACATCTAAAAGGAAAGAGCAAAGACCTGTGTGTGGTGCAGTTTACAGGCTGCAAAGGGAAGGTGAAAGCCAGTGCTGAATTCTTGTTCTAAGATCCTCTGTAAGCAGTTGCTGGCTGTTTTAAGTTCAGAAGCAGGGCTCTGCAAGACTGAAAGGATATGATGGCACAGGCAGCTGAGAGGGAAAGCTCATAGCTCCAGGGTGTGCGGTGCAATTCAAGGGGTACGAGTTAAAGGTTCAGCCAGCAAGAGCTTTCTCAGATGACATCTGTCGTGGCTGAGATTTTTTTGCTGGATATTTCAGCTTAGGCACAGGATCTCTAGGAGTGTGAAAGAATGTCATAGGACATACAGTTGGAAAGGAAAGTTCATTGCCTCGTTGTGTATGGTGCAGTTGCTGTGAATGTCGCTGTGAATGTGAAACCAAGTAACTTTTCCCTCCTAACACGTTTTGTGGCCCTGTTAAAATTACAGGGCTGGGTTTTGCAAGAGAGAGAAAATATAAGAGCACATGGAACAGAAAAGAAAGAAGCACAGCACCAGTGCTGTGTTGTGCAGTTTAAAGGTTGCAGGGGGAAGGTGATGCCCAGCATTGTCTTTTTTGTAATAGGACTTTTTTTGTGGGAGCAGTTGATAGAAGTTTTAAGTTTTGAAGTTGAGCTCTGTGAGACAGAGAGAAGGTTACAGCTTCTCAGCTGCATGTAGCAGTGCAAAGTGCAAAGTAGAAAATGCAAAGCTCCAGGATATGTACTGTAATTTCAGGAGTATGAGACAAATGCAGAGCCAGCAAGAACTTTCTCAGCTGGTACCTATCGTGACCAAGACTTTTGCTGGATATTTTTAGCCCAGGTACACAATCTATGTGATTGTGAAAGTATGTGAATTTCCAGATGTATTTGGTTTTGGAGGTATTATCCAAATTTCTGAGGTGGGCTCCTGAAAATTATGGAAGCACACGTATTTTGGAAAGGAAAGCAGTCAGCCTCTGTGTTGGTGGTTCAGATGACAGAGCGTCCAGAGGAGATGAAGGCCAGCAGCAGCTTTCTGTGGTGCCTCCTTTTGTGCTTGAGCAAACACTGGATGTAACCAGTTTAAAAGCCCAGATCCAAATTTCAGAGCTGAGCTCCTGAAAAGAAAGGCAGTACATTTACTTTGGCAAGCACTTAGCCCCTGTGTTTTGTTTACCTCTTCTGGGCATGCTGTCATTTGCACCACTAACACCAAAACCAGGTGCTTGCCTTTACCAAGGAAAGGCACTGTCATCTACTTCCATGAGCCACTTGCAAACAATTGGATTCCAAATCCAAAATTTGAATGTCCAGAGATGCCTGGCACATAAAAGTTACCATGACAGAAAACTATTGCTGGCCTTTACCTCCTCTTGACAGCCTATCACTTCCAACTCCAGCACTGGGGATACCTGCTTGTCTTGCCAAAATAAATGTGTTGCCATACACTTCCGGAGACCCAACTGCACAATTTGATCCAGAGTCCAAAACTAAATACATTCAGAGATTCGTCCCACACAGATGATGCCAGGAGAGAAAGCTGTTCCTGGCCTTTACCTCCAGTGGCCACCCTGTCATCTGCACCACCAGCACAGGCACTAGGTGCTTTCCATGTCAAAACTGCAGTACTGTCATAATTTGCTGTAGTCTATCCCTGAAATTTGGATTCTAACTCGAAATTGAAATGCATCCAGGATTACTGCCACAAGAAAGGTGACAGGATATAAAGCTGTTGCTGGCTTTTACCTAACTTCTTGGGCAGTGTATTATTTGAACCTAAACCGGGACTCGTTTCTTGCCTTCCCAAAACAAAGGGATTGACATCACCTTTTGTGGCTGGATTAAAATTTTGGAGCTGGGCTTGGCAAGAGAGCAAAAAAGTGAGGCTGCACTTTCTAAGAAGAAAAAAGCACAGCATCAATGTGTTTGGTGCAGTTTACAGGCTCCAGGGGGAAGGTGATGCCCAGCACTTTTTTATTCCTTCTCAACTGTATGTTGAGAAGGAATAAACTATCTCATTACCTCAGGAGCGCAGAGCCAAGCTCCAAAACTGAAAACATGCTGCAAAAATCTCACTCACAAAAGGCCTCAGGTGAGAAAGGTGTTGCTGGCTCCACTTTAACTCTCACCTCCCAAACTGCACCAAACACACTGGTGCTATGTGTTTTCCCTCTCAGCTGCACATACCATCACATTCTTTCACTCTCTCAGACCCCAGCTCCAAAAGAAAGAGCCCAAGCTGGACTTTCCCTTTCTTTAGCACACAGTAAAATGCCTATAAAGTGCACCACCAATGCTGGAGCTATTACCTTCCCTTCCCAAGTATGTGTAGCTTCACTGTTGCAAAACCAAGATCAAAAAATAGACATCTCCGCCAACAGAACACACACAAAAGTCACCGGGACAAAAAACTGTTCTCAGCTTTCAGCCTCCCAGTGTCATCTTTCAATACCTCCACCAGATGGCAGTGGGTACTTGCAAAATCATTAAATGCACCATGGCGCTAAACCATCCAAAATCTAAAATGTTCAGTGGGACCTGAGCCCAGACAATGACCCCAGCATCATATCCTTGAGGATCAGCTCAGCCACTCCTGATACTCTTGAAGGGACCTCCAATTCACAGTTACAAGAAGTGAGCAACGGATACTATGGCCAGGACTAAAGGGGCCCTGCCTACATACAGCCAGGTGGGGAAAAGGGACAACCGGATCTATTGGATTGTGTGGATCCAATAGCCTGGCACATCAGATCCACAGGAGTATAAGGCTTTAATTGACACTGGTGCACAATGTACCCTGCTGCCATCAAGATATGTAGGGGCAAAGTCCATCTCTATTTCTGGGGCGACAGTGGGATCCCAAAAACTGACTGTACTGGAAGCTGAAGGTCAGCCTGACTGGGAATGACCGGCATAAACACCCCACAGTGATTGCCCCAGGAGGCCTGTGCATCCTTGGCATAGATTACCTCAGGAGCGGGTATTTCAAGGACCCAAAATGGCACCATTGGACTTTTGGGATAACTGCTGTGAAGACAGGAAATTAGACAGCTGAATACCTCCCCTGGCCTCTCAGAGAGGACTGTTCTGCAGGGGGTCAAAGAACAATACGTACTGATCACTATCACAACAGTGCGACATTAGCAATACCACACCAACCAGGTGCTTATGAAGGGGTTTAAGCTGCTTCAGAAGGGACTGGCACCAAAGCACAGCTCCTCCTGCAAGGAGGACTCTGACTGCCAGTGCTGGGCTGGATGTTCAAAGGAAAAGTCCCTTCCACACATCATGCGACTGATGCCATGTAGAGTAAGTGGATTAATCTAATCACACAGCGAGCTTGGACAGGAAATCCCAATCACCCAGGGATCTTGGAAGTCATCACAAACTGGCCCAAATGTGAAAATTTTGGACTATCATCATCATTAGAGAAGATGACACATGCTGAGGAGGCCCCAGCATATAATCAGCTACACAAAAATGAAAAGCAATACGCTCACTTTACTGACAGTTCCTCCCCTATTGTAGGGACACACTGGAAATGCAAAGCTGCCATATGGAGCTCTACACGGTGAGTCACAGAAGTTATCGAAGGACAAGGTGGATTGAGTCAGATTGTAGAGCTCAAAGCCATCCAGCTGGCTTTAGGTATCACCAAACAAGAGAAATGGCCAACACTCTACCTCTACATTGACTCGTGGATGGTGGCAGACGCTCTCTGGGGGTGGCTGAACCGATGGAAAAAGACCAGTTGGCAGCACAGCTGTAAACCCATCTGGGTGGCTGAATTGGCGCAAGACATCACTGCCCGAGTAGAGGAGCTGACTGTGAAATTCCATCATGTAGATGCACACACACCTGAGAGTCAGGTTACTGAGGAGCATTGCAACAATGCTCAGGTAGATCAAGCTGCCAAGATTAAAGTCTCAGGTAGATCTGGACTAGCAACGCAAGGGTGAATTATTTCTGGCTCAGTGGGTCTGTGATGCCTCTGGTCATCAGGGAAGAGATGCAACATAGAGATGGGCTCATGATCAAGGGGTGGATTTAACCATGGGCACTACCTCCCAGGTTATCCATAACTATGAAACGTGCTGCCATCACACAGGCCAAGCAAGTGAAGTCCCTGTGGTATGGGGAACAATGGTGAAAATATAAATTTGGGGAGGTCTGGCACATTGATTACATCACACTCCTGCAAATCTGGAAGGTAAGAGCTACATGCTGACAATGGTGGAAACAACCATTGGATGGCTGGAGACATAGCCTGTGTCTTACACCACTGCCTGGAACACCATCCTGGGCCTTGAACCACAAGTCCTGTGGTGACACGGCACCCCAGAATTGAGTCAGCCAATGGGACTCCTTTCAAAACCTACCTCAGAGACACCTGGGCCAGGGAGCATGGGATGATTGAGTGGGTGTATCATACTCCCTATAGACATCACCCTCTGGGAAAGTTGAAGGGTACAATGGACTGCTAAAAACCACATTGAAAGCTGGTGGGACCCTCAAACATTGGGATCTACATTTAGCAAAGGCACCTGGTTAGTTAACACCCGAGGCTACAACAATTGAGCTGGCCCTGGAGACCCCTAATGTACCGTAGAAGGGGATAAAATCCCAGTGGTGCCTACAAAAAATATTTAGGGAAGACAGTTTGGATTAGTCCTGGGTCAAGCAAAGGCAACCCCATCCATGGGATTGTTTTTGCTCAAGGACTTGGATGCACTCAGTGGGCAATGCAGAGAGATGGGGAATCATGGCATGTACCTCACGTGGATTTGATTTTCGGGTGAGAACAGTCTGTAATGTTGAATTGTACGTATAATATTGTTTGCTGAATGACACTGCCTCTCTATGCCACAAGTACCATGGACAATGAGGATGAACTGCTCCAGCAGTCGGGAGCTCCTGATGCAGCTTGCAACCACCCTGCAGCACACCAGCTCTCCTGCCCTGGAAGGCATCTAGGATGGACAGAACCCACAGTTATGGGTTAAGTAAACTCAACAGACATCCTGGAGGGAACAGCCATTGACTATGGAAATGATACCTGTGCTTATATATATACAAACACACATGCATAGTTGGAAGGTGTAGGATCTGGCCATAACATAGATGGTATAGAAGAAGAGGATAATTTCATGGTTGTGATCAGGACAGGGTTAACTTCTGCAGGAGCCAGGAAGGGGCATGGTTAGGATACAGAGATTATTATAGACCACCTCACATCATTCTCCAGGGATGGGGGAAGGGCTCTTTTCCAGTCCACTCAGTGTGGTGGTTGGAGCAGTTGGGTAGCGCTGGTTCCCTCCGTTATCGATATTTTAATTGTAAATTGTTTTTCCTATTCCACTGCTGTTTCCAGTAAATTGTTCTTATCTCAGCTCCTGATCCTTACTCTTCATGCCTCCAATTCTTCTCTCCATCCCTCCACAGGGTGAGCGTGAGCACACGGCTCGTGGTTAGGAGTGGTTCACTAGGAACACTGAATTGGGGGATACAATTCCTAAACCACAATGCTGGGGTTCATTGGATGCCTTCATCCTTATGCCAGGCTAGCACAGGATTGAAGAAGGGAGTAGGTCCCTGTGGTCCATGCTGTTTCCTGAGACCAGGGTGCCTGTAAGGTTTACCTCGGATATGGCCATGAGGTTGGGAATCTCTTGCCCTCACTTCTCCGGGCAGAACAGAGCAGAGAAAGGGAGAAGAGCAGTGTCGTGGTTTAGGAATGGTACTCCCCAGTTTCGTTCTCTCACCAGGACCCCAAACCACACTGCTGCATTTGCTCCCCCTCCCTCCATCTTCTGCCCTCCCTGCAGGTGGACAGAGAGGAGGCACAAAAGGCAAAGATCAGAGGCTGATAAGAACAATTTACTGGAAAGAGCAATAAAAAAATGAACAAGAAAAGCAACAATATTATTAAAAAAATGTACAAGAGGGGATGACTTACATGCCAAATATTCACCAAGCCTGACACAACTGCAGCTGGCAGCAGCCCCACCCTGACTGCTCCATCTGCCAGGCTTGCTCCCCAATGGAACCACACCCTTCTTCTCCAAAGCCAAAGAGTCCCTTCCCCCAAGGTGGTATTGAGTGCCCCCTCTGCTAAACTCCCTCTCAGCTACTGGAAAAATTAACCCTCTTCTTGGCCACAACCAGGACATTATCCACCCATTATTCTATAACATCTACATCATGCCCAGATCCTACACTTTCCAACTTTATACATACATATATAAATAAATATACACAAGCACAGGTATTACTTCCATAGTCAATGGCTGTCCCTCCAGGATGGCTGTTGAGTTCACTTAACCCATAACTGTGGGTTCTATCCATCCTGGATGCCTTCCAGGGCAGGAGGGCTGGTGTGCTGTAGGGTGGTTGCAAGCTGCATCAGGAGCTCTTGACAGGTGTATCTGGAGCAGTCCATCCTCACTGTCCATGGTAGTTATGGCATACAGTCGCTGTGTCATTCATGCTATATGTGTAGAGTCCAGTCTTTGGGTGGGCCAAGAGGAAGTGTTCCAAAATCAAGACTCAAAATTGCGTCTCACCCACTACATCTCACACATCTTTGAATTAATTAAAAATCTGTAGCAGGCCCTTCGCTGGAGCAAAACCATCTCTGCTCCAGCTCACCCTGGTCTCTCACCAAGCACTCAAAACCAAGAACTGGCAGGTTCTCCTGCCAGTACCCACAGTCCTGCTCTGAAGTTGCCCTATATCCCTGCTGCACCACTCCTGGCTGTGGCAGAACAGCTGTTCAGAGTAGCCAAGCTCAGCTGCAAGAACTGACACAGCAGAAGAGCTTGTTAAAGCAGTCAGAAGAGTCAGTTGCTGTTCTCTGGGCACTGAAAGTTGAGAAACAAGTTATTAAGGGCACCTGAGCCCTTCTGAGCATCACACTGTGGTTAGTCCAAGAGGGTGCTTCAGACAGCACAATGTTTGAACCACCTTCACACAAAACAGGTATCACGTTCAACATCTCTGTGGATGTGCTCCCCAGCTTTCACGAGCTGTGACACAAACTCAGCTAGGCACTGGTAAAGCCCTCAAGAGAACCTGACATGAGTATACAAATGAGAAAAAAATTAAGGAATAATCACATAAGTGAGGAACGTATGAGACAACAGCAACAGGTTCCTGATGTCAAGACTCCAGTTCCGTGCCCCCTCCCCTTCTCAAAAACACAGCTCACACACCTCCAAGTTTTGTTTAGGTTGTGGGGTTTTGTTTGTTTTTTATTAAAAGGCCGTTTCCAGATACCTAATCATTACTGTGTTGTTTGTGCAGGACAAAACCCCCCCCAACTTTAAATACTCAAATACACAAGTCAAAACAAGCTGTTTCAAACTGCTCAGCAGTGCAGGCTCAAGCACTTATTTGCAATGGCTTTGTACAATCAGTTCTACCTAGCGATGACTGTATATAAAGAATATAGTACATACTATTGTCTTCATTGTCAATTTACAAGAGAAAAAAATAAATATTTTCCATTCTTATTATACATTAACACTTCAGTAGAAAGTTACAGCTGTTGTGTTGGCATGACCTGCAATGTCAGGAGGAAAAAGGACATGCATACTTATCTATTAAGAACTCTAAACTATGACTTTGTAATAAATTACAGAGGATAGATACCAGTCAAGAGAATACCAATTATCTGAATGCAGTACATTTGTGATTCTTGCTCCAAGGTAAAAGCCAAAAATCTTGCTAAATACAAAAGCTAGTAGCTTGCATTATGTAAATAAGATAAACCACTTATGGTATAGCCTTTTCTTCAAATGTTTGTGAATAAATAGGCTTGTGGTTTTTTTAGGCAAAGAAGATTAAGTTGTTGAGTTGGTCCTTGCATCCTTCACACATAACTAGCACCAGAAAGATGCAAGGACCTCAGCAAACACCTAAATTTCATGCTTAATAGATAAAGCATGCATTCTGTAGAGTTTGTGCATGGTACATATTCTGTCCATTAAGGTTACTGTGCAAAAAGAGATTCTCAACCACTGAAGATGTTTCTGTAAATTCTGTTAAAACTATCAGCAACATTTTTAAAGTTTTGCAGGCCTGTGTGTGATTAATGAAAAAATAAAATAAAATAAAATCATACTTGTGGTTCACCCCTAACTGCTACACACAGGCACAGTACAAACTGACAAATGAGACAACAAAGGCTGCAGCCTAAATGTCCAATGAAGTGGGAAAAAAATGATTGCAGTTTACTAAAAAATATATAAATATTTTCAAATTGCACAAAGCTTTGTACAGGTGGATCTATCAGTGCAAATACATACATATATGAGGTACCAATTCATTCAGATCTTTTTATAGGCCAGATCTATTTATATGTTTCTCACAATCACTCTCTTAATTTCCTGTTGTCAGATAAATGCCACAGTTTGTCAGCCTCTAAATAAAATCAAAGTCAAAACAATTTTTCAGCAAATTCAATATTGTAATTTGTATGCGTTGTCATTTCCCTAAGATTTAGTTTCTGAGCTTTCACTACTGAGACTGCTTAATTAACTTCTTTTTTAAAAGCACTAGCATTAATTTTGTTTTTCAAGATTTGAGATGATTATAGGGGAAAGTTAAAACTGTATATGTAAATTGGAACAATAACTGGCTGAATATTTTAACATTGTTTGAAATTTTAGTAAGTACTGTTAGGAAGAAGGAACACAGTTATTGCTATTTGGAGACTTAAAAATAAACCAACCTGAAAGCACAGACAGGACTGTTCCAATAGTGAAAATTTGCTAGCTACAAAACAGCATTCTGCCTAAAATTAGTCCTTTTGCATTTGAACACTCTTCAAGTTATCTACAGCTTTCTCTTCCAGGTAGCTATTATGACATTTGCATGGAACTATGGATTTGAAGTGGCTAACTGTGGGACACACACAGCTTTTCAACTCTGGCAATTCTCTCTTGAGACGTTCCAGCTGCTCCACCTGGAATATATTTGGCTGCTCAGGATTTGAGTCGTATATCCTGAATAAAGGAAAAAAGAAAAAACATTGATCAGTATATACTGACAGTTGACAGAAATGTACACTAGATAAAGCAACTGGGTTTTTTTCCCCCCTAACAGAGTAAAATTAGGTATTGGCAAGTCTATAAAGACAGTTTTCTGGAGGTTACTATCCAAAGTTTTGATGCTTATCTTGCAATATAAAATGGTATTCCTTTTACACAGACGGAGTAGTATTTCATTGAATATACTAAAAAGCTACCCACTGGCATTTACTTGTCTCCTTAAAAAAATGTGATCGTACAGGTGGCACAAAACACTAAGAGCAGCGTTTCAGGCTTCACACTTGAAAGCATAAGAAATTTCAGAGCCCTGAGATTATTTGAACAGACTGATATACTACTTGTACATTACACTGAAAGGAGTTTATACTTACTGTTTCAAGAAGTATTTCACCTCTCCCCAGTTCAGAACCACCCCTCTTGAACGACCATAAGAATATTAGGCCAAGAGTGAAAACCAGAAAATCTGATCTGTCTTCATCCCTAATGTAAATTAACTATCTACCCTATTTCAAACAGTCTATCCTCATTTCAATGTCTTGTTTTCACACATGTAAACAAACCTGCAGGATTTAAAATGTCACCTCACACCAGACTGTCCAAATCCATCACACATTTTGAGTCTGACAGTGACACTGAGCATAATTCAAATACTATTTTGGTGTTATTCATTATAAAGCAAAAGCATTCGTGTTCCTGTAACCCAACTATGGTACAACACCTATTGTGACAAGGATACATCCTGATCTCCCAACAGTAATTTCTAACATCAGCACGTTATTTATATCCAAAATGTCTTTCTGGGCATCCAGTTGTGCATATACAGTTTCAGGTACTGCACATCTCCAGGTTTTACTCCTTCAAATGAAAACTTCTGGAAGAAATTACCACAGCTTCTCCCTTAGTCTTTTATGAATATTCATGCCTTTCCTTATGATTCTTTCAAGAAAATAGCTTAGTTTTATTTCATCATCCTTTGTCCTTCATAAATTTTCAAGGTATGTCCAAAAGGAATGCAGTGTCACAATCAAAATAACAGAGTGCTGTATGATGGAGTGCAAGGTGCTTTTTTACCCCAACAAGGCAACTTGTGAACTGCTGGCAACTCTGAGACATCCAAACCAAAATGCAGCTCAAAGGCCACTTTAATAACAGGATTCACATAAGGAACCTCTTCTACAGGAAATATTGATACAGATCACATTCTTTACAGTATGATCAAGGACAATTTCTGTGAACAAACTCCTCGAAGTGAGGATAAATGCCATCTGTTTTTATGAAATTCAAATAGAAGGCACAGCAGTTAAATTACTTGCACAGCACCTAGAATCCAATACAGGTCTAAGAAATAACCCAAAATTGCCTAATGGAAACTATCTGCAAAACAAAAGCTCTGCCTTCTTTCCAGGATGCAGGCAAGACCTGAGCTTTCTTCAGTTAAGTCAGCTTACACATTATGAATCTCTCTATGCATTCAAGACAAAGCACTGACACTAGAAGATAGTTTTCTATATAGAAATACACTTTAGGGACTAAGAACCTCAAGTCCTTCCCATCAGTTAGACACTAGAAGAGCAAAGGCATGTTTCTAAGCACCTTGTTCCTAGAACATGGCTAAGCATGTTTCTAAGCAGCTTCTGGCAGGTGTTTTATTAGTTCTTTCCTACAGCATAAATTCTGCAATTCTTGCTTTGTATTAAATTCTTCTCAGTTGACATTTTGGATGAATCAAACACTCCAAGCTCCTTTGAACCTGTCCACCAATGTGTATATAGTGTTTCTTCTAAACCAAAAGCAGAGAAGACACTTTGAAGCACAGCTTGTAATGCAGAATTTCTTGTTCTCACTTTTTGTTCGGGTCCACAAAAGTAAGCCACCAGTTTGAAAAAACAGAGCATAGTTCCAGGATGTCTCTCAATTAATTATTTCCAACTTCACCATCAAAATAAGTAACATCTCCCTATCCTTCAATCTTAAACAGGACACTTATTTGTAAGCAGCTTTGCACCAAATGAGCAAGCCCCGCAGAAGACTGGGAAGAATCCTTTAAAAATTACTTTTTAAAATAAGCACTTTCTACAAAAGACTTGCAGGACATTGAAGGGTCATGCAGTGGATGTAAAACTGATGTGTTTAGCTCCTGTCAGATGTTTTGGCAACCTCTGAAAACACATATGAGACAAACATCATCAGTACTGAAATATTGTTTTCATGCTAAAAAGATTTTGTGAAGCTTTTGATTAAAACTCTTCATATTTTTCTTTCCATCAAGGTAAACCTGAGTTTAGTTTAATTTGCAATTCACAAAATAGGGAAGACTTAGATTGCCATTGCATAACATCTTAGTCATTGAGCAGATTAAGTTATAAATCAACTACTACTAGTCCGCTTCCTTCATATATCCATGCTGGTTTTTAAGTAACATGCAGTTTCAGGCAAACAGCACAGCGCAGATTTAGACAGTCTTCTACTTTTGAGAAGTGTTTGGAATGCTTTTGCCCTGATTGGCAGCTAAATTTGTGTTAAATTTTGGGAAGTTACTAATACCAATCAAGCACAGAGCTTTTCTCCAGAGTCACAAATGCAACATGCAGCCTGAAAAAGCTCTCATGGAAAAGCTTTCAGCATAAGAATTACTGATTTAGCATTTTTATCTAGTTGTGTGTAAAGTGAATAGAAAAAAAAGATAATGCAAGTGTAGGTTAGCACCCACCCCCTCTCCACATTGGTATTTAACATATAGCCAACAGGTGTACAAACTTGTTCTTACTGAGTTAAGTATATTCAAATACAGAAATATTTCCTGGACTGTTTACAGAGCTTACCCAGGAGAAAGATACCAGATAAATCACCCCACAAATTCTGCTTTGAAATTCATATTTTTTTTGCCAAGCCAGAGAATTTCACTACAATAAGTTAAAGTTTCTTCTCTAATTAAAATCTAAACATCAGACTAATAAAGCATTTTAAGGATGAAATTTCTGTGTAGACAGAGTACACCCAGTCACACACAAAGTATTCTTCTGTATAAGGGCCCAAATAAAAGCCTGAAGGCAGAGGTGGCACCTTTCTGTAGGTTGTCCTTTTAACATAAGTAATTTGGTTACTTTAAACACTGAGATGAAACTAGTTGAACACAGCAAAATAGTAGAGTATCATCCCAGCAACAGCACCAGAACATCCATTTGGTTTAATGTCTTTGGATATATCTAATAACCTGCAGCCCAAGTGGAGAAAGGACTGGATGGGGGGATAGAGGTATGTGTGTTTTTTCCTCTGCCCCAGTGAGATCATTCTTTTAATATTGTTGGCATTTGTAAGCTTCCCAGATTTAGGCCTTGCAGCTTTTCTTCATGCAAAGCAAAGTCAGAACCCCCTACCTGCATTTTTTTTTTTTGCCCAGTGCTTGGTATCACCAACTTTTGGTATTCAGGACACAGTGTTTCTGCCATCTTCACAACTGGCTACAGTGTTTTGGCCAATTCTACATGGATGATTAAAGTTTGGAAAACACAGCTTACAGAAATTATCTCTATGCAGACAGTTCATTATCTCAGAAATCACTACTGCATACAGTAACTCAGGGACACATGAAAGCAACCAAAAATTCACTAAAATTCCTTTAAGAATCTTCTAGTTTATTCAGATAACTAGCACTTAAGACAGTGTAAGTAAAGGTCTAGTAAACAGCAACACAAAACACCAGGCACAGCAATTTTTGACAAATATCTGGACTTAGTCATAAATCCAGAGAACAAAAATTCTGCAGAAACCATGGAAGAAGCACCCATTGCTTCTAGGAATTCTAGACATATTCTGGAATTTGAAGACACAACAATAGCATGAACTGGCTATACACTAATAAACAGATGACTGCAGTCCCTACTTATTTCTAGACCTTGAAACAAATAAGCACATCTCTCTCTCGAGTTCTGCTTCACAGTAGTTTTAAATACATTTATTTCTAAACTTCAAAGAGCACAGAAATAGGGATGTTTACACCATACCTATTCAAACTCTTAATATCAAGTTCTTAGTCTCAAATGATCTGGAAGATTGCCTCTTTACCCAGCAGCTCCAAGTGGGAGTGGCAACATGTGCTGCCAGGTTTTTACTTTTTGATATTCTGTCCAGGACTTGCAAGTACCACCTGCATTTCAAAGTGAGATAACTGATGCAACTTTCAGAAAGTGTCATATTTCTTCTAAAGGGACCTATATTAAGGCTGAATTTTATTTTACTGAGACAATAAGTTTCGAAAATTAATTAAGAACCACAAAGGAAAATTTTACAGGAAAAGAAGGGGAAATAACATTTCCCTGCAACTATGATAGTGAAACAAGATAATTGTTTGCTACTCAAACTGCAGTTTGTAACTTGAAAAACGAAAAAAAAAAAAGCAGTGTAGAACTACTGCTTTTAAACAACTTTGGAGTTACTACTAATTCTGGGGTTCCTCTTAATAAAGTGGAAAGATGTTAAAGCAGAAGTGATACACAGGGCAGGCAGTGAGAGAAGAGACGAACACTATTAATCTATTAACACTGATCTAAATAGTGCAGGAAAGCTAAGAAATTTTTCCTCAGTTAAATCCACAAGGGAATTCAGATTTCCAACGAATTGGATAGTCACCAAAAGGTGAGATAAGAGGTGTTCTGTTATCCTACTACAACTTAAAACACACTACACAGTACAAAAGGGACCATAAGACGACAAGTAGCAGATTTCCAGCCTTGAGAGCAATGCAACTGCATTTAAGTAGTGTTGAGTATCTGGAGTAAGAAAAGCAACATGAAGTCAGAAATGAGGCTGTCACCTTCTTAAATATTCACCACAGCAGTGAGTATGCATTGCACAAGGAGTAATTAGCAACTCTGGAAGAGTGGATTAGTAGACATCAGATGAACAGACATTTTAAGAATATTTTTACACAGCAGTATTTGATTAAAACAGCCCACCTATTCATGAACCAATAATGTATTACTTTAAGTTATGCACATAATAGGATCCAATCCCATTACTCTAGATTGTACATCAAAGAGTTTCATCTGCATTCTAGTCCAGAGATAATTTTCATCAACTAAAGGGGGCCTCAATCACGAGTTGTAGAAGAGGAACAACACACAGCACTGCTGTGGCAAGATAGAGGGCTTATGTTTTAATGTCTTCAGTCTGAAGCTGTTCCCCAGTGTAAAAATCTAGTTATTCTTTTTAACTGCCAGAGAATAGGAGACATTCCATACAGTACAAGAACTGAGACCTCTGGCAAACCAGAGAAGCAACGGACCCCCCACTCTGGAAGAACTCTTAACAGTCAAGAACAGATAAAAGAGAGTTAACTACTTTTTCTTTTTTTTTTCAATGAGAAAGAAAGAGCAAACATTACTTCATTTGTAGTATTAGAGTACTACATACTCTAGATATGTTATACTGACTCTGTTTTCACTTTATAAAACAGAGCCCTTGACAGTTATTAACCCCTTTCCCCCCTTTTTTTTTCTGAGATAAAACAATATGCAAAGCAATACCCTTACTAAAGCAAAAGGCTTGAAAGCCTTCTATAATTTGACACTTTAGTTACACTTAATGCTTTCCCAATGACATTCTATCATACTTTCTAATTTAATATAGCTTCTCAAATTAATCATCATCTTGTCATAATGAATTTCACATCTTCAGTGACTGATGAGCTAAAACTTTTGGTGTTTGTGAGGAACCAAATAACACAACAACACTTTTGTTCAAACATTTACCATGATATTCTGATGTCCACCTGAATTGTCTGGAAATAATAGAACAGCTACCTTCTGTAGTGCCTAATGGAGCAGTTTGCCCTGGAGTCCCTCCAAGCTAATTTTAGTAGGAAAAATGGTGAATTCACAGCTTTGAAACACAACAGAATGTTGGCAAAAACTCAGTTAAAATGATTCACTTAAGTTGTGTTAACTATTTCCACAGCTTAATCTAAAAAGCTTAAACTTTCAGTCAGACCATTAAATAACATTGTCCTCACCATATCACGTACATAACTTAAAAACTACCCTCAGGAGTATCAGTAGAATCTTAAATGTGTGTGCCACACACTATTTCTTTAAAGAATCCAATTACATTTATGTTAGAACAAACAAATTATTTAGCTTCACATATACAGCTGAAAGAGTGGGAATAAGTGTTAGACTTGTTCTTGATCTGGGTTTATGGGCTTCTTGTGCTTCCAGTACAAGAAGGAAGATACTCTGTACCCAGTCAACCAAGAAGCAATGTGACATTTCACCAGAATCAAGACACAATAGTTTCTAAGCTTGATGGTGATGATGATTACTTATAAAAGCTACAATTAAATACCTGTCATATATTAGCCCATGAACACCATATTCTCTCAACTTCTTCCTGTTGTCTGGGTCATTTGCATCATCACCCCATGAAAAAATAACTAAGCCCTCAGATATGGCCCGTTTAATAAATGATGGATTCCTCAGCAGATCTTCAGAATGCACATTAATTCCCTGAAATACAAAAAAACTTCGGTTAAAATTCATGTTTCTGAAACACATCCGTTTTTTTAATCTTTGACACTTGCAGCTCCTTATGATTTCATCCATAATAATAAAAAATAATTTATACAATTGGAGAGTTTATTGATAGTGCTATTTTTAAAACACAGTATTAGCCATTTGAAACAATGGACATTATTTTGGCAGTTACCTGACTTTATTGTATTTCTTTCATGAGGTTAGTTGTATTTTTAATTGTTTGTGTGAAAGTTATAGATTTAAAACAGGCAGTAATAGTTTAGTTTAATTTTACCACAGAGTAGTTCCAGAACTTGTCAGCTTACCAGCAAATTTTCAAACTGTGCAAAGGTAATGGCAATTGGAGTTGTGCGAGATCGAAGATCCATAAGCTCTGGATAGAGTTTGGATTCTCCTTGGGTGAGAAATAACACAGGATACTTGTTTTGCTTATGCCGAATCCTGTTAGGAAAAAAAAAAATTCACAAGTAGGAAATGAAAAAATAAATGCAGGGGAATTCAATCTTACTGTTTTGAGTGGAATTCCACCCTGTGCTGCATGTTCTCCTAGTTCCTAGCTGTACTACAGCTTAGCATCAAACAGTGTGACAAACAGCACAAATTATTTATTTCTTTTCCCATTATTAGATATTAACACACAGTTTAAGGGAGGCTTGACTTCATATTGAACTCAGACCCACATCCTCAAAATGTTTATATAAAATCCTTGAAGGCTGTTTAATTCTGTAATTTTCTTCTTAAATGCAGGTTAGAGTAATATGAAGAACCATGACAAGAATTTTCAGACATGGTTAATATCAAGAACCTAACCTTACTAATGTATTTTTCAACTTGGATACCAGTACAGTGGTATGAAATGACAACAGATGGAAGCAAAATTTTGAGACTGGCATGTTCTTACAAGCTTGCTTCTTAACCCTTTTATCAGGACCTTGACTTGGGCCTTGCCCATTGACTCTTCAATGGTATTTCATCAGTGCAGCATCAAATGAAGCTTCCATAAAGCCTTTCATTAACAGTGGTGAAGCACTTCTGGTTACCAAGTAGTGCAGCACATCTTTAGTTCATAAGTATCCCAACTGTCTGTTCACCAGTTCAACTCTTATGCTTTCTCTGTGCCCCAATACTTTCAGTATGATATTCCACAAAAGCAAAGTAAACCACTTAACAAAAACCACAAAGCAAACCTAAACTAAACATGGGTAACACAGCAACCCTTTGTTTTCTGTCCTTTTAAAAAGGCAGATACAGTGAAAAATTGTAACAAGATGATTTGGTTTTTAAGTTGGGCTTGCATATCCCTGGAGCGCGACTGAAAAAAGACCTTGGGATACCAGAAGAAACCTTGACCTTTTTTGTTGTGTCAAGAAAGAGTGAAGCATTCAGGAAGGCACTTGACAAAAGTATCTACTATGACTTTGTTCTTCTACTTGATTTTTGAGTCATTTCTGATGGCAAAGTGGTCTCGTTTCAGTTCCCAACTATTTTGGCACCCAAAGTTTATGTCTAAGCAAAACAAATTGTTATTTCTTCCTGTTGGGTATTCTTATGTACAAAGTAAATTTTACCAAAAAGAAAAAAAAGAAAGAAAGAAAGAAAAAGAAAATACATAATTTATCTTCTTAACTTACATTGTACAAACATCTGCATGAAAAGAAGAAAATACAATTCTTCTCCTTCCAGCATTCATCAAAACAGTTTTTAGAATAATATCTAGAAAAAGGTTCATATCAAAGTAAGTTGACAAGTTGCCATCCCACTGTCCATCCTAGAAAAAGAAAGAACAAGTTTCAGCCATTTAAATGAGTGGTTACTGAAATTATTTTAACCAGCAATGGTCTTTCATTCTATCTGAGCAAAATGAAAATTCAGTTTGCCAGTCTGAAAAGAAAAATCAACCCTTCAGTCTGTTGAATGTTAGTTACAGCTCTACAGGACTGACAGTCTCAGGGGCAACTGAATTCTCACAGCAATAAGATTCAGTGAAAAATTCAGTCTCCCTGTCCAAGGAGAAAGTTTCTAGGAAGCCTATTCTAATTTTGAAAATGCAAAGGATTTCCCTGAAATGTAAAGGAATTCCCTGAAAGACCACCAAAACCTATAGCAGATATTCTCTATTGTTATTTCTAAAGAAACACAACCCTGTGCAATGCTTGAGCTTGGACCAGGTGATCCACTGTAGTCCCTTCCAACCTGACCCATTCTGTGGAGTGTACAAATTCAGTGGTAAGATTTGCAGAAATGAGATAATCTTTGACAACAGCACATACCAGTCTTCCTGTAGTTAACCTGCCTCTATTAGCATGTCCCCATGCATATGATGGACTTGCACCTATCACTCTCCTTAGTTTCCTTCCCCCACTCCAGGCTTCCAGTCCTAGCCTTTTCCTTCTAGACTGAACACTAAACAATCCAGCTGAGTCTGCAGCACTGCTGACTAGAAGCAAACAGCTGCTTATGTTACTGCACCATGTCAAATTACAAGCTTCAGCTGTCAAGGAATTAAAGCAAATCACAGCTACATTTATTTACCCTTTGCTGGGAGATCCATTTTATTTCTATGTTGAACCCAACATCTTCAGAAACAGACTCCAGGACCTGAAAAAAAATTCATTATGAAAAGACCCCATAGTAAAGGAGGACGACAAAGTACTGTGAATTTTTGTGAGAATACCAAAATTGGAATTTAATGCCAGTGGTGTCTAACAGTAAAATTAACCCCCCCAAGTTTTTAACATTTAACACAAGATACATGTACACCCTTTTTTACTCCAATTTTAACTTAATAAATGCACACAAAGGGATAAAATCCTAAGGACAAAATTTTGACAAGGCACAAATGCAAGTCAATTCACCTTAACACATACAAGACATGCCCCATTTGTACTCCTAAAGAAAAAAATGGGTCTTATTTCTCCAGAAAACACATAGTCCTAAATACGAAATCCATGAGCTTGCCCTTACAATGATGAAAAGAACAAAAAGTTCTTTCATGTGAAATTCTTGTAAAGAATAATTTGTAAGGCGACTTCAAATCAAAGGTGAATGAGGACGTATTTCTCTGTGGCTGGCTCTGCTAGATGGCCAATACTACGTCATGAACTGCCTAAGGCCAGGTGGTTGGTTTTTTCAACATCAGAAACAATTATCAATCATTAAAATGCAATGCCCCTGTGTACCCTGAGCTATGCAACTTGGGTTCATGAATTAAGAAGCTTGAAATATCTGCAAACTATTACTTTTAAGCACTCAAAAGCCTCCAGTGGCCAAAAATGAAGCCCCTATTCTCAGCTCTGGTATTGATATCGGAGACCTAAAGCCAAAAATTAATATCCCTTGTGTGCAAAGCTGAAAGTAAAACACATACTTTCATGTTCCACAATCATCACTATCATCTGTATTCCTTGTATATAAACCTAATATTATATATAAGGTTTGCTTACTCTTTGCAGTGAAGGAAATGGCTGGGTCTCAAAAGCAGAGTTTTCTTCCTCTTTAAAAGATGCTACAAAGAAATATAAAACACTGAATCAAACCAAATAGCTGCATAATCCCAGTAATCCCAGCAAGAAAAGGCTGGCTCAAATTCATAAGGCCTTTAGGAGTGAAGAATGAATCAGGTCTACCTTTTGATTACCTATGCCTTCCCTCTAACACTGACATACTCCAGCAATGGTGTTGGTAATTCCTGTTTTGCCAGTGGGGAAAAAATTTTGACCATCATTTAAAAACTCACCAGATTTTTTAATCTGATCTGAAGAAATGGCTTCTCCCATCTCTCAGCACTTCACTCACTGAATCACATCCAGTAGAAGCAGCCTTGCCTATCAAGGCTTATTTATTTTATCTTTTCCTAGACTGGGAGGGTGTGTGAGATACTTTGACAACCTTATAAAGGGGATGAATTAAGGCCAAAAATTTACAGAACCTGTAGGACACCCTACAGCAGTTACCAAAGTTCTTGCTGGCAATTCTGAAGAGCTGAAGTTAGAGAAGTCTAAGATGAAACATTAGTGGCAACTTTGTTAGGTTTATTCATAAATATATTTTGATCTATACATGCACCTTGCACAGTCCTGTCCCCTCTTCTCAAGCAAGTAACTTCTGCCCAGGTATTTACTTCCCAGCACAAAACTCTACAGCACACACAGAACTAACTTTATAAGCATTTAGAAGTACTCAGGAAGATGACAAATGTGATTAGAACAACCAGCTGTAGCCACAGAATATATATATAAATACATGGTAATGAAGCAATCTCAAGACTCTTCCAAACTAGTACATACCATTCTGATCTTTTACTTTCAGGGCAGTCACGTGAGCCAGCTGAAGAACATAAGAGTAATATTTAGCAAACACTCTACCCATAGAGATCTTCCTACATGCAAAATGTAACTAAATTTCCTTAAAAATTAGTTTTTAAGTTTAAAGGTCCATAACAGACACAGTTTTAGAAATCTGTAAAAGAATAAAGGATATCCTAGTACACATCACAATTTTCTTTCAAAGTTTGTTTTAAAGATTTCAAGGAAAACATGCTTAGTGAAAATTGAAAAAACATGTTCAAGGGTAAAAGCACACATAGTATAATTCAACAGCAAGATGTGAAGAAGTCTGAGCACTAATCTCTCCTTTATGTTTAATCCAGTGCAGAGGGCTGACCAGCTTTATAATGTAGTCACATACTGAGACAGAATCAGGCCAGACACAGGGACAACTCCCTCGCTCTATTTAAATTCCCTCTCCACAAAAAGGAGCAGACCAAGTAGCTTTAAGTAAAAATGATCATATAGTTCTTGGATCGGCCAGATGCTTCCTTAACTGAGGACAGGTATCTCAGTGGGGTTTTCAGGGGCCCAGTCTCATCCCCCGAGTCCCCTTTTAGTCAGACAGGGCACTTCTGTTGAGAAGGGAGAGCAGTTCAGTGCAACCCCTCTAATATTTGAAAATTAGACAGACTTTGTGACAGATGTTTTTCTTCAAAGACTTCAAAGCATTGGCTTTCAATGAACCCCACCTTCACTTCCAACCTTCCTTATTTTTTAAAAATTATCACTGTTAGCATAATGATATGGATCTACACAAGCTGTCAGACCACCTTTCTAAAAGGTGCAAGTAATAAAGTTTATTGTAGTTGTAACTGTGCTGCAAAACTATTTTTCTTGGAATTAGCTAATTGTTCTATTCACACAATTTCTAGAACTGTGCTCTCCCAAACTGTCTTTAGTTACTCCCAAAAACTCTAAGCTTCATACACAATTTGAAATTCTACACATAGCATATTGTACTAGCCAAAGTAACAATACCTTCAATAACTGCAGCTGATCAAATGTAAGTTCTTTGACTGCAATCTCAAACAGTTCCAAAGGCTCTGTATCCAGTTTCTTTGAAGAGAAACAATACATAATTAAGCATAACTGAAAACTACAAAAAAGCCTACACACTTTTAATATTGTAACATTAAAGGTAACTATTTTTTTGTCTATTATTGATAAAATTACAAGTTATATCTTAATAAGATGATCAGTTTTCAGGAGGAAACAGAGTCACTTAAAAGCATAGAACAGTTGTCCATTTGAAAAAAGCAGGATTTGTTTCACACAAGACAGAGGCTTTAAAGTTCTTTCATCACAAGAAGTTAGTATATTTATTCTATAAAAACTTGATTGGTTAATCAGGAAAAAGGTTTGCAAGTAAAGAAAGGCAGTAAAAAATACTCCAAGGCAGGTTACTACTGTCTATGCAATGTCACAGAAACTAATAACAAAAGACAAATGTCCTGGGGTAAAACTGAGACACTCACACCCTGCTCCCAAAATAAAGATCTAGTGTCAAAAAAATTTTGTCCATTTCTCACTTCCCCTCTTCACCATAGAAAATTTTACTGAGCAAGACAGTAGTGATTGAAGATACATTGAATATCCACTTCCCTTAGTAAAGTTCCATTTCCACAACTGTTCAAAACCAAGCGTTTTATAAATATTGTAATATTGCAAAGTGTGTGACAATTGGAGGACACAAGAGTTAGTGCCAAGAAGATCCTTTTCTTCTGATCCACTGAGCAATCCAAGAGTTCTTCAGCCTCACTTATGCATGAGACATGAAGTATAGTGTTTACCTCACAGTTAAGGAACAGTGCAAAAGGCTGAAGTTAAAAAGGGTTAAAGAAAGAGTTAAAAAAAAATAATGGATATCAGGCCATTTTTGGCTAATCAAACTCCCTAAATGAAGGAGATCCTTAGTTCTTCCATTTTTCTGTTGTCTGTCTACTGGGATCCAAACAAAGCAGACTTTGGTTTGACCTGAAGAGCTATGGGTACATAACCACTTAAGACAAGTAAACATTTAAGTGTCAGTAGGAGTGAGAAGTCATGTTGAGAATCACACTAACTCTCCCTCAAAAAGAAACAAGAAGTTGTTTAGACTGCCAGAGCAGTCTAAAACAGCTCCCCAGGCACTACTGAGTATAGTGGAGTTGCCTGCTTTTTTCTTCCATATCTTAAATTTAAAAGAAAGCTAAATGATAACTATAATGTTGGCTTGAGGAGTGCCAAAAAAAAGCACATCTCAAAAGCTCTTGCTACAATATCAAAAGGAAAAACTCGACTTCCCTGCTCTACTTCATGCACAGAGTAATGCTGCATATTTATTCCCATTTCATCCTTTGAGTCCCCAGAATTATTTCTATGAGAGCTTGGCATTTCAGTTTCTTGAATGGTAATACTTATAAATAGAATACAAATGTCATCTTCTTTACCTTTTTCATGGCCATGCAACATGTGAGATCATGGTATACAATAGGGACATGATCTTTAGAAAGATGTACATCAAATTCCACATATGCTGCTCCCTAAAGAAAATTGAAAAACACACAGAACAAAACAAAAAACCCATTAACTACTTATGCACAGGGACTACAGAACTGCACACAAATTTTCCAGTATTTACAGGTGCTGGATATCATATAGAAGTTGAATTCAACTGTTACCAGTTAAGTTATGCTCAGCAACAGACTAATAATGAAAAAAAATCATACGGGAAAGTATTTTACCATAATGCAGCTCTAAAATATATATATATATATCTTGCTTAATTTTGTAAAAATTAACTACTGTAAACCTGGATTCAGAGAAAGGCTAAGATGATATTTTTAAATATAGATGTTTAAAACATACAGTGTCCTTCCTCCCTCCTCCCCACCACCCCACCATGAGACAAGGGATGACTACATATTGCAAAGCTTTAGGGAGACATTCCACAGAGCAACAAGCTTCTGGAGTCACTGGTGAGTAACACAGCAGAAGTGTGTTATATGTGCAAGAGGAGAAATAGCTGCATCCAGTATTCTCCTATCCTTTTCAGCTGTATGTTATTTTCTGTTGAGCTTAAAAAAACGGGAAGAAAGATCCAAGAGCTCTAAGTACAATCTTTTTGAAAAGAGGGAGGGCCAGAAGGAAAGAGAAACACACAGTAAGAGGTTTGGGGTTTTTACTTATTTTGACTGTCTGCAAATCATTCCTTTGAAAGGCCTCCAAGAATACCATTCATCAAATTACCATCCTGACTCACACTTTTCCAATCATTACAGAGAGAAAATAGGACAGGCTTTTTTCAGCACTTTTCTCAGTACAAATATTTTTAGAGTGGTGGCTTTCAGCCTTCTCAATCTGCAAATAGTTGAAAGCTCTTTTCTGGTGATGCTGCTGCTGACTTCATAGTAAATCTCTGCCCCAATGCACAATTCTTGTGGGCTTTTTAAGACCTGTCTATAAACCTGCAGTGTCCCACCCAGAGATTACTGCTCAAAACAATTTAGAAGCTACAGTTTTCTTTTGGTCTGCAGTCAGCACATGTTCCAGTCACTGTGTTCAAATCATACTCTGTCTTCAAAAGAAGAGAAAGCTTTCAGCTATGACTCTTGGGGAGTACTCCAGAATCAGCAGCCAATTCCAGGTTCTGCTCCCATGCCTTCAACAAACTTCAAAAGAAGTTTTGCAAGAACCTGTATTAATACCATTGAGGCATAAAGACTTAGGAAAGATGAGTTAAGCAGCAGGTGATCTCATAGCAGCATGTGATTGTGAAAACAAGAGCCAAAGAACCTCTGAATGTACTTCTGCCTCCAGCTACTCTGCTGCACTACACTGTCTAGATCAATCTTATCACAGAACACTTCAGTGATCAAGAAGATTACTGGAAGGAATAGAAGTGACCACCTCAATCACAGAGTAGGCATACAAAGGTAGTGATTGAAAGCCTTAGAGTTCCAAGTCTTCACTGCAGCAAGCACCGAAACAAAGGACTGTTTGACCTGCTCCCAGGTCACATTTTCAGATATCAAGTTTTGTTACACAGATGTCTCTGAGCAAGAGAGTTTGGCACCTGAGAGTTATGCTGACAGACTTTAGCAGTGCCAAAATTTTATTCATTTGTTCAAACTTATTGCAACCCTATGTCTCTACAGGGTTGAGATTAAAATTCTCTCTGTATAAGAACATATTAAAATGGAAGAAGTTTTGATTTTTTTTTAATGAACTTGAAAATGAGACCCTAATCTAGCTCTTACTTTCTACTACTCAGGGAACTTCCACAGTGATTTGACATAATTTAACATCAGTGCAATTACCATTCACTTTACTGAATCATAGAAATGAAGCATATAAGCCAACCTAGTTTGAACTACAGGTACTACATGTGTGAAAATGTGTGTTACATACATGACTAGCAGCATTCCTCAGAGAGGCAATGGTGTTTTCTTGAACTTTAGCAAGTCTGAAATAACAGCAAGGAAAAAGGTGTTAAATGCAGCATAGCACAGAAGTCCATTTAAACAACAAATACAAATCAGGTGGTTTTGTTCTGCAGAACACCCACATTTCATACTGAAGTGACTTGAATGACCACAGGCTGCAGCTTTTTTAAGTGTCCACTTCCTGAACTGATGTCAGTGAAATGAAACATAGTCGCCCTAGATTAAAATACAAACAGACTTACTTGGCTGTTGTTGTAGAGTTTCCTGCTCCCCTGTGTCCAACATCTAGAGTTGTTCTTGGTTTCCAATATTTTGCATATGAAGCCTTCATATCACAAGTGTATCCCTGGATCGGTTTAATAACTATATAGTCCACTACAAGAGAAACACCAATACTTCCCATGTCAGTAGAGAATGGATCACTTCTAGTAAAGTTATCTACATCTGTTGTTTGCATCAGCTGTACCTCTAACTTTTCCAATTGTCTTTCTTGGATTTCTGCTCATAATAGCAAGCGTAATAATTCCAGCACTCTTCCCAAGTTCTTCAATTGTGGATGACAGGAGGCAGGCAGAACCTACATGGCCTGGGAGTGCATCACCTTGTACTACCTTCTCACCTAAATTTTCCTAAAAATGAAGAAAAAAAAAATAAAATAAAAAAAACCCATAACACTTACTCTTATATGTAGGTGAGAATTCTAAACAAACCCTAGTTCTTCCTTGCTCCTCAGGAAGGTACAAACAGGCACTGATGTAACAAGGTTTTTTTGTGCATTCAGAAAACACTAATTTCAGGTCAAAATTGTTTAACATAAGTGTGTTCAAATTACTATCAGAAACACAGTTAACATAAGCGTGTTACAAATCACTATCAGAAAATCTTGATGGAAATCTAAAAAAAACTCACAATTGTCTTTGGAAACTTAAGATTTGATAAGCTTTTCAGGTGCTTTTTCAATGCTTTTTCAAAGCTTCTTCATGCATGAAATAGTCTGTCTTCTAAAAAGCCCAAGTCATATTTAGAACAAAAATGAACTGGAATAACATACATGCTTTCACATGTAACATAAAAATTTAGATTAAATAATTGTGATATAAGTAGTTCATATACACATTGTTCAGGATCAAGAAGGAAATGCAAAACTTAGCTCTGGCAAAGGATAAATATCAAACCAACCTAACTACAGTACCACACACAGAGATTTGAGTCTAATTTGTACTGACATCTAAATAAGCAGAACTGAAAAACTTTCTGTGCCACATCAAGGAGACTCACAAAATCTTTCTGCAAAATGGGCTGGGAGCCAATAGTCTCATACTTGTGTAAACAAATCCAGAAGAGCCAAGAGTATCAGGCAGTGGCCCTGTTTTAACAGTGAAATCTTCCCAGTAATTCAATCTAATTCTCAAAGGCAGACTGGAGCTGCTTCTTAGGCGTAAACAGACGTACCTCAAAAAAATCAAAGATTAATTCCAAGTTATCAGGCTCCATGGTTTGTATTGTGTATTCTATCCATCGGTCTGGCTGCAACGCATAACCACAGTCTGGCTGAGTGTGTCGACATTTATAGTCGTTATTACTTATTAATGAGAACTCCACAGTGTTTGCCATTTTCTGAGGTACAGTAGGGGATGTTTTCTCTTGGCCCTCTTCATCATCCTCATCTTCCTCTAGGCCTTCTAGGGTCAATTTTACTCTGTTAAACCAGAAATATAAAACAAATGGTTAAGTCACAGAAGCGTCCTTGAAAATGATAAAGAATTACAAAGAAGCTTGAGCAGAAGCTCATACAACACAAGACCTCTTCTCAACTCCACTGCCTGCAGGACAGCACTACATGCAGTGGGCCCTCATAAAAGTCAAGAGCTTGTAGCTGTTGCCTAAATCATTCTTCAGTCAGATTTAAGTGCTCAAGTCACTACTAAAACTTGACCTTGGATAAATATGAAAATTGTACTAATGGTCTGAGAAGCAGCACTTCACCAAATTATTTGAGCTGCCAAATAAACAGCCTTCTTCCACAGACTGATACCCATAATGCCAAAAGGCTAATGAAAAGCACTGAAAACAGCAGTAATCATCAACATCAAGACTTGAACACTGGCGGCTCCTGCTAAGCACACACACAATTTTTTGTCTCTATGAACAGTGATAAGGCAGATAAGTACACTCTATTAGACATAAGTAATATAGTCTGAAGTAATTAAGTCCCTTGGGAAATCCTAAATGATCATTTAAACTGAATGCAATTTCTGAAAAAATCCTGGACGGAGAGAAATGAACCTCTCTATGAGATTCAGAATTCTTTATTACGCAGAGCAAACCTTCCACACAAAGTGAATTATCTCAGTGACATAAGCTATAACAAGAAAGGAAAAAACACAAAGCTCTGGAGAGCACATTGTAAGTATTAACTCTTAAAATTAAACTTCCCACTCATCAAAAGTTGGAATTGGTGGGAGGGGGAACCAAAATTGGAAAAAAAAAGCATTCAGAAATCCAGTATCACAGAATCATCAAATGGTTTGGGTTGGAAAGGACCTTAAAGATCATCCACTTCCAACTCACTGCCATAGGCAGGGACACCTTCCACTTGACAAGGCTAAAATTAACAGCAGAGAAATATGCAGGAACACTGCAGTTCCAGCCAAAAAGCAAGAAACACAAAAGACAAGCAGGGAGTAAGTATTTGTGCTTAAATACTTCGAAAGTAGCCTGATAATACACCCCTATTAGCAACCCAAAATTAATTTGAAGGCTACATTAATTAAGTAAAGAAGAAACAGTAGTATTGACAATTAACATTAGGTAAATGATGAGCAGGCTCTTACCTAAACCTCGATGTTTTAAATTTCTTCTTAGATATTAGTACAGGAGGTTTCTCAGAATAATGCAGACGTAATCTTATTTCTGTTTGACATGTCAGCCACCCAGCATCCACAGTTTCAATACCATCTATCAAAAATCAAACAGAAGTAGTAGACACTTTACTAACTTATTTTAGGGAGATCTAGACAGTTGAATATACAAACATATAAATATAGTTTCTCTAACATGCCCTTCCAGTTAATCCTCTTTATCACTAGCTTATCCTATGGTATTTCAAGAGCAACTGTTGAGTGCATCCTTTCACCAGTGTTCCTGAACTATCCAGAACAGAAAACAGACTTCTAAGGGTATTAAATAGGAACAATGATCATGTGTACACTGTCTGCAGGAGAGCACTAAGTATTCCAGTGTTAATTTTATATATGCTATCAAGGGCTAAATTAAGCCTCCAAAGGCAAACATAACATTCCTTTGTCCTGGGATCTCTCAATACATGGAATAACACTGCAACTCTGAAGATTCCTAAGCAATTAGAGGCTCCCTGTTTCTGTTCAGATACAGGTATCAAATTAGCTCACCAAAATCAATGCCAGTAAAGCTGTGTAAGTCTCCAGGATAGGGTATAGCAACATGTTTTCATGGGGAAACAAACCATGGAGGCTACATACTGCAAAGGTGATATTGGAGGCTACACATTGCATCCTCAACTTTACCATCAGGACAAGGAAAGCCTACAAGCAGCATGACCAGCAAGCACAAGCCACCAAACCAAGTGCTGAAGCAGATCCCAGAGTTCTGAGGAGTTCCTACCTAAACCTATGGTTTGATGAGGATATGAGGAAAAAGGGAAAAGCTGTAAGACAAGATGCATAAGAGATGATAAAGAGTTACCTTAAGTGTCACAGGATTGAGAGAGAGGTGGGTCAGAACTGCCAGAAGTGAGATGTATATGCACATACAAACACAAGGTCTGGGCTGATAAGAGCCTTTTGGCAGCTACATGTCTAACTGAGGAGGCAGACTGTGTACATTTAGTGCAAGTGGTAATGTTCTTCTGGGCATGAAGAGTTTTTCTAAGCCAGGTATTAAGAGAAAGCTAAGTCTATTCTGTACTTCCAAAAATACATGCTTGTGACTTAAAATTTGCAATTTTCAACCTTTAACACCATCAGAGGGACAGCATTTCAACTCTTCTCAGCACCTTCCATTAACCATAGAAGGGATTAAAGCCTGCATGTGAATTCACAAATGCTGGATACAAAAATAATTGTATAAGCAGTGAAAACAATCACAGGCAAATCTTAAAACTTATGATTTCAAATATTTTTCAATTACAAGACTTAGTCTTGTTTAAATTAAATTCACGGTAAAGAGTAAAGGTCAAGATGTCTCACTTACTATGGATTCCAAAGAAACCATCGTCAACAGTAATTTCATCTTCTAGAATTAAAAGGAGGGAAAAAGAATAAAAAAAACCTAATTAGTATTCACATTTTAAAAATTCATTGCCAAGTTAAATTAATTCTACTTTTCCACCGCACTTCTAAAAAGTATATCTAAAAAAGGCAAAAAAACTGAAACAGACAAAGAATCATGTTTTTTGCAACCTTCTATATAAAGATTTATCCCAACTTAGGCTTTTTCTTAGTTTCTGCAAGAAAAAACAGTCAACACACAGAATGCCACATTTTACCTAAAGTAATCTGAACTGAGAAGAGCAAGAAGGTTGCATAATTTTCTGGTTTGCTGCAGTATTTTACTGATATTTACATCCTACTAGTATCTAAGATGCTTTATTTGCCAAAGTAATGCCAAGAACATTAAAGTTTCTTGCAAACATACAAGAAAGTTATCCTCCTGCACATTTATAGTTCAAGCTGTTAAATCAAGTTAGTCACGATTAAAATGCTTCTTCTGCCCACATGACAGAAACCAGCCTAGCATGAAATATTCAAAACACTAAGGTCACACTTACTTTTATCCTTACCCTTTCCAAAGCTTTAATAACTGAAACCTTAAGGCACTAAGTAAATTCACCAACATTAACAGAACTGAAGTAGTCTAAACAAACCACACATTTTTCAAAACATAAATAAATCTTCACAAATTTTTGCTTCTACAGCAATTAATCCCTTTTTTTTTTCCCTAAGAAGAATCATGCGCCTGACCTCATTTTTTAATAACCACAGCCAACAATTTAGGATCACAATGACCCAGTACTAATAGATGGGGTTTGCTGCATTTTCTTAAAGATCAAGCATTGAGTACTACTTGCAGAAAACCAAAAATACTCCTAATTTGGAATGAGATTATCTAAATTTAGAGAAAGTCTAGACCCTAGCAGAGGACAGGTTGCTTCCCTTGTCAGTTACTGACACATATAGAAACAATCTTGCAGGAATAGAAACACAACTAATTCAACTGAAATAAAAAGCAAAGAAAGGGGCAGGGGCAGGAACATCATCATGATACTATTCATGATTAACAAACAGTTTCTTTAATACCACCTTCTTTCTAAAAGACAAAGTTTTTAATAGATGTGAACTCCTAAACGTGGAGGAGATATTTTTCATATCCTAGAAAACACATTGCATAAAACATGCCATCCCATAGCAGCACGAGAGATCTGAACTACAAGCTACTTTCAAAGTCTCTCTTACAACTCCAGCTTTTTCGCTGTTCAGAAAAGCATGTTCAAGTCTGCATGCCACCTTTTCTCCCAGCAAAATACATTTCCACTAAATTGCCAGGTAAATAAGTCCATTCATGTTTCTCTTTACATTATTCTATTTACTTAAGGAAGCCTTATTAAAAATTTTTGGTTTAAAGTTTTACTAATTAAATAGTACTTAAACAAAACCAGCAGTGACTTCACACCCTCCCCCCCCAATTTCTCTAAAAAACATAATATGGATCCTTAGTCTCAAAGAATTAAACTTACAGAAAATTATTACAATTCCAAATCAATAAAAAAAACAACCCACATAATCTTAAGGATGACAGCAAAGAATTTCCAATCCACTCCATTTTTAAGCCACTTACGTACACTTACATTTTGAGAGTAAGGCCCATGTTGTGCAAAGAAAAAGTCTATACCTCCCACACATTAACAAACTTAAATATTTTAAAACTATACTTATCAATCCCTCTAAACCAGTGTGCAGCATATTAGTAATCTTATGCATATGCCTCAAACAGATGCAGTTGATGCCCATACCTAAAGGGGTAATTGATCGTGGTTGCAGATGAGTCTCCCACGTGTGAACTATGACTTCGCAGGGACCATCGATAGTCTGTAATTTAAAAGTTAAATGTCTGCAATAATTTTTTATTTTTTTTGTTATATCTGATTTTCTACCCATGAAGCTGTCTGGGATGGTCATGAACTCAGCTTAGAGATTTAAGGAAGAAAAAGAAGAGGGAGAAGAAAGAGAGGGGAACAGAGACAGAGAATGAAAGAAAGAAAACAGATCAGGCTTCTTATCCCTGCAACTGCTGATGGCACTACCTGATTTGTTGCATTTACATATGAGAAAACCTGTGACAGTGTGACATGGTGGAGAAGTTACACGGAATTATTAAACCTTTACTGCTTACAGCTACTCCACTGGACTAAGTCAGTGTCTCTGAACTCATTAAGGGTGCTTGCTATTTTCTCAAGATACTACGGCAACAGTTTATGAAAAAACATATCCCACATCTAGAATTCCAAACAGCATCTACTCATGCAGGTAGCAGCTGCAGGGATGGGTTCTCCTTCAAAATTTGCCTGACTAATTCCAAGTCTATAATACACCATTATTTCAGTTGTGGTATAGAAGAACAAATTATTTAGCATCTAATTAAAACATAAATACTTGATCCAATCAGCCAGCAATGAAGCCTCTGCAGTCTATTCCAGCTGGAGCAAGATAAATTAGATTCTTTCATTTAAAAAAAAAAAAATTATTGTCCAACAGAAGAGTACATTTGTCGACAAACATAGCCAAGACTCAGATAGATAATCAGAACAGTAACAGTCTCTTCTTTCAGAACAATTTAAGTTAGAAAAAGCTTTCTAGGTTAAAGCTTTCAAGTAACGGCCACTTAACAGGATTCATGCTTGATTCCCAGCTCAGTCACTCTAAGAAGTTTCCCTTAGCAGGGTGTGGTTCTTAGTATCAGATGTAAAAACCACTGTCAAAGAGCTGGAGTTTGTCATTTTGGTGCTTGGGCCTAGAGTAACTCTTGATTTCCAAAAAGACTTGCTTCTGTTGCCGAAGTCTTGCAAGCTTCAATTCCAACTTGCCCGAGTACTTCAGGTTCTTGTTTAAACACATTTCAGATCCATAGGGACATCCAGACAAGCTTCCAACTCAGCAGTATAATTACAAAGTACCACAATGCTTTGTTATATTACAGTTCACCTAATAAATCTTTTACAAGCAGATGAGATTTCTTGACATATTGAACACATTTAATCTACCACGTTTTTGGATGAGTTAACAAACAGTAAATATCTAAAAAGTGCTCAGTGAGACAGGTTTACCCTGAGTCTTAGCTAAAGCAATTTTCCTAATGAGTTCAGAGGCATCCATACTTATGGGTCATGTCAGAATACAATACATATGCTTAAAGTTATGTTTTAAAGACAGAATGCATAAATAAATTATTCTATTGCTTTCATTTTATTCCTGTTACAGGGCAGTTTTAATTTGCATTTTCTCACAGCTGCCATAATGATCACCCTTAGGATATCTAGAAAAGTAAATGATGAGAAGGTTCTTTCCCCTTTTTTCACAGCACCTTCACACTTGCATGTTGCAATCATAGTTTCTGAAGCTGAAAACCATGTTTGCCAGCAGGGAGGCTGCCTTTTACTAACACCATGCAGGCATGCAAGCTCTCCAACAGCAACTCCCATGAACACACACAGAACTTGTAGTTTGTGAACCTGGGGAAGGCAAGTCAGTCCTAACATGGATTAAGTTATTTTCTTCAAAAGGTTTTTTCCCTTGTAAAACGCCCCAACATATTGTATGAAAATACCAATACCAGTTTATTTCTTACACTACTGTAATTGTCCATTTTAATTTTAGGTTCTAAAGCAATGAATGAGAATTCATATAACATTATCCCAACAATAAGCACACCATGCTGGACACATTCAGCAAAATTTCATCTCCTGAAAGGAATACAGTGGACTGATTGTGCATTTAATCCCAGGAACCCTCAACACTCTCCATACTAAGAAGAGCCAAGCAAAGCTACCTGGAAAGAAAGGGCAATGGATTAGAGAACAGGCACAGACATGACCAAGAACCCTCTCAATCCCTGCTCAGATTACCTCTGTATTTATAGGCATTTAAATAATGTTTTAATTACACATAACAGAAGCCATTGTTACAATGAGGTTAAAATACTGATGTAATTTCAGTGGCATATACTGACCACATTTGAAAGGCAGCCCAGTTCAGTAGCAGGAGTAAATGATGTGGCATCAATATTCATAGCATGGTAATGTTACCCAAAAAGAGATTCTCTGCTAGGACAGTCTTAGAAGGGCATATATCCAAATGTCACATCAAGCATCTCAGTGGGCAGTACACTGAGATTACAGTAAGTGGCACTGTGTGGCCGGGATCCTTTTCTACTAATACAGATTTTTTTTTTTCAGAGAAAATAAACAAAAAGATTACGTTGCTTGATTTTGATTATCTGAACATCTGGTGCAATTTTAAAGCTTTTAAAGGACACTCAAGAGTTTTCTTTAAAAACTCAGCCCTCTTACATTATGAGAAGCCAGGGCCTCCCCAGTAGTCATTTGACACTTCTGAAATTAAGGGTAAAATGCTTATCTGGCACAATGTTCCAGAGGTTCAAAGCAACCTGATGCACAATCTGCATGAAGTGCTTGGGTGATCGGTATAATTAAAAAATGAAAACGCTCCCATGAATGTTTAAATGATAATTTAGGAGTTCAGTTCCAAAGTTCCTGATTCAAGGCAACGCAGCACAGTAGGCATTGGCAGGGGGCGGGAAACAATAAGAAATCAAATCTTAAAAACACCACACAAAAACATTTCTCCAACTGCACTTTACTGATTAAAATAATAATCTACTTTAAGAGTATGAAACAGCTAAATTAGACTTAACTGTTGATGTTGCATTTCTGACAAAAATCTCTCTGGATTTCTGTACCATGTAAGAGACAATAATTAAGCAAAGAACTAAACAATTAACAAAGCCATTCAGCCATCATAACTGACTTGCAAGGCAACACCACATATAAGTCACCTGCCAGGAAGTCCTGAGCTAAACAGAGATTTTATAAATCTAGTGTTTTCTAACAGTTTAACACACAATTTGCTGTCTCAGCACAGTCACGGCAGAAGTGTTCTATTGTTATTATCAGGATAATAACGGGTTATTAATCTAGGAAAAGCAATTCTAAGGCATTCTTATACTAAAGAAATTACTGAGTCTAGGCCTAAGTTTCACCTTTGTTACTACAGTCCAGGCACTAAACAGATTTATTTACTTACATTTAAAAAAAGTAAATTTAACTCTCATTTAAAACATCTATAACTAAGCAGCATTCTCACAAATGTGAACAATATTCCCCCATCCAGTTCTTAAAGTCCTGCTACATGCACAGTTATTTCACACTTGCCTTGAAAGAAATAACCCTAACCTTGCATCCTTATTTACTGTTGGAAAAACAAAATACAGAACACTTTAACAGAATAAGGTATGTTCCTTACTAAGGTTCTCAAATATGTCTCATGCAAACAATGCACTTAAAATTATTCTCCCAAAACATAAGATATAAAGAAGACAAATTCCAATCAAGGGTATTTAGGGGTGCCTCACTCACACCCTGCCATACATCCCCCCACCTCTGCCTCCACAAACAAACAGAAGGTATGTGTAGAATAAAACATAGGAAGAAGCTCACAGTAAGCTAATTGGTACCAGACTATGTTTAAGGAAAGAACAAACCTCAAGGAAAATAGCTGCTGTCTTATTTCATCAAGTGTATGTATTTATTTTTCTTTTTAAATGCTTAAGGTGATTCTTATGTTATCATCAAAATATTTACAACACAGTAATATCTCCTAACATGCAGGAGCCAAGACCTGGCACCAGTTTTATAACAAATTGTTCTTTGTACATATATTATTTGTATTCATGCAAAAATTCTATGAATTTTAATATATGTTTTTAAAAAACTGCTCCATTTACATAACCACAATTATGTTAACACCAACATGCTTCAATGCAAACAAACTAAACTTCCAATTACATCATACTATCCTTCAAGTATAAAAATATACAGAGATCAAATGATGGCTTTTTTTAAAAGGTGTTGAGAAAAATACTTTCCTATTTTTTTTAATATAATGTCAATTATTCTATCTATTTTCACATCTAACCTATAGCAACATTATGGATCATATGGGAACTACAATTTCTCTGTGTAATCATGTATCACCCTCATCTTTGCCACCATGTCAAACTCAAGTACCTTTACACATGCAGTAGCTATAGAAGGGAACACTAATTTCAGCTGGATCTGTCTTCAGCATGATTTATTCAGTTATGTGATGTCAAATTCATATACTCAGACTTCAGTATATGTTAAAGATTACACATGTATCTGTTATTCTATTACAGACCATGACACACAAAACTTGCACTGATATAAAGGGTTAACAGTGTTTGAGAGATGATATATTGCAAGCCTGTCAAATTTACGAGGTTAATCACATGCAATGCCTAATTAAAAAAATTACTGAAATAAAAATATTCCAAATAATTTAACATAGAAGTATCTTTTCCTTATCAGATCTGGTAAAGTTCTCTGTATACTGTCTCATTTGCACTATTCTGTGCATGATATTCCTGTTAGAAGCAAATCCTACTTTTTCATTGTTCTTCAAAAATTTACAGAAAGTGGAAGAAAACATTGTACCTGGACTTCTTTTCTTCAAAAGACTTTATGATACAAGAAAGAAAGTCCTGTGCACTGACGAGGCACAAGCTAAATAGATAGCCCTGTAGCCTGGCCATTCACACACTGAGCTTTGGAGGGTGGTTTTCTTTTTTTTCCTGCTTTTTATAGACAGTAGCTCTTTATGCTGGTATTCCATAAAATTCATACTTACCTTGGCAGACTCTGCATCACACGGTACATAAAGTGTGCACGATACAGAGCACCTACTTAAAGAAACACACTCACCAATACATATTGTGAACTTTTTCAAATGGTAAAACAGAAATTGTATTGTCTATGAGCACATTTTCTGCCGATTTCTCACTAATTGTGCTTTTTTTCTAGCGTGCTATTGCTTACAGTTTAAACTTATGGACATTTGCAAAAAGAAAAATATATATAAAAGTCCCATCAGAGCTGCTAGGCTGTAGGAATTAATCTACTTTTGGCCTTATACTGACCTCAGGAAAAGAAATCTATCTATCAAAGCACCAATCTAAATATCAGTTTCAGATTAGACTATTTCACATGCTGTAATGAAAAAAAACCAGAACTGTGTTTCATTTGAAATTAGTATCCTTCACTGAAATGATGCTTCTGTCAAATATTTTTTTCAGGGGAAAACAGGCTAGTACAGCTGAGAAAAAAAATTACATGCTCTTGACAGTAATTTGAAACGTTTAAAAGATATAGACAAGATGATTCTACAACTCCTTTGCACGTTTGGCTACAGCCTTCATAATCCCCATTTCAATGAAGAACTGCAGCCCAGGGTGAACAGCTACAGGATATTAATGGAATAAGAAAGACAGCAAAGGTAGCTGCTTAGTTACTGCTTGTTATTAAGAAAAACAATTAAAGTGTAGCTGCTTATTTTCCCAAGTCCAACGTTTTTCTGGATGCAGCCTCATCCCATCTGAAGAACTTGCCCCTACCCTAGTGGGATCTTTAGAGACCAGGATACTGCCACATACAGTCAACTCTAATTCACATACATTCAAGTCACATGCAACTTTTACATCAACACCCGTAAAAACACACCTGTGTCTGTCTCACAGCTTTTTTCCCCCCTCCAAGTCATGCAAATACCTACATACAAACCTACAGAAAACACTGGGATGCCCTGCTCCTTGTTTCACCTTTTCACTCCAAGAGATTAACATGCTAATTATGCAGTACAAAAGCTAGTTAATACTTCTCATGCTTCACAAAGAAAAAAAAATCTGCAGTGATTTTTAAAACTGTAGTAATTAGGCAAACTTAAATACACCTCCTACACTAACCATTTTTCTCCTGCTACCACTTGCATCCACGCTAGAGATCCTTGCCCTGCTGAAGTCCATATTCAATTTTAACTATGAGAATCTCACCCTATCATTTAAGCTTTAATAATATCAGGTATATCTTTAGGACTGATTTTTTTAATACACTAACACTGGTAAAAGAGAGAAGCCAATTTAACAGAAAGAATCATAGTTAACAGCACATGGTTTTGTATTTCCAGAATTGAACTGCTTGTATTTCCACAACTGTTTTAATGTTTCATATGTTGCAATTTAAGATTTATTTCTAAAAAAACCCGCATGTTTAACTCAGGAAATCCTTTTCATTTCAAAGAAGGGAATTTTTACTAGGGATGAACCAACTTAAAATAGAAAAAGTTGTACATACCTTAGGTTCTAGGAAGTATCCTTTAAAATATCGATACTGAACAGGAACTCCTCTAGGAAGCTCTACAGAAACTTTCCATAATTGGCTGCAGAGAAAATAAACAAACAAACACCAAACAAAAAAGTTTAAAAATACAGTCTAAAAGCCACCTCAGACATATGTCTAAGTGATATCCTAAAATAAAATCTAGTGTATTGCTGAAGGAAAGTTATTACAAGGTAACTCAGCCAAACATGAACAAAACACAAATACTTAGAAGTGAAACTGCACTTTTTAATCTACAGATCTGAAGTGTGCTAACAGTGATACCTTTCATCCTCATTTAACAGATGGGGAAACCATGATGAAATAATTCAGAAGACTCATCCAAGATCACACAGCGAGTCATTGAGAGATTATAAATACATCCTGCAAGCCCTTATTTTCCTTAATCATACAAACTGCAACCAGGTAGCACCATTGCAAGAAAATACTGAATTTCTCCACTGAATTTAAACTTTCTTCATGTACACTCATGCTTATACACACATCTTCTAAAAGTTTTGATGCAAAATCACATTTTAAATAATCTTCAATCTTCTCCCCATCACTTTATAGCCATAATAATAACAACTTGTTCATAATGTTTACTTTCTTTTTAACCTATGTATCTCCTATAATTTGCTGTGTAGTTACGGGACTGAGAATTACTCCATAGTAGTTTCTTATTCAAAATACCTACAGCTAAACTAGTGAAATGCCAGCCACAACAGTAGAAGCAACATCTGTAACTACAAAAGAATACCCGAGTTAAAAGTTTTCGTAAACACATTCTTCAGCATCCAAAATGCTCAAGGGCAGCACAAGAAGTTCTGGAATTCCACTAACAGTACATGTAGCTCAACAGTTTACAAACACAAAATCAGAACAAATTAGTTGCTCCAGAACTTGAGGTACTTCAGATGGAACAAAAAAACCCAAGTAAATAAATAAAGATCAGGAAAAAAAAACACGAAACAAAACCAGAAAACCCCACACCCAACTTACCGATCGATAGTTTGGAGGACCACAGCGACTTGTGGATTCCAATTTCCCAAAGCACTGCAGCTCCCGCATATTGCAAAAACCTCTCCTGAAGAAGGAGAAAATAACTCACAATTATCATTACTCCAGCATATATGGCATTAATAGGTACAGCCTACACAGTCAAACCCTCAGATATTTTAAACCTACATGCCAGAATCGCCCACCTAAAATCCCTTTTTTCATTTCACAAAGGAATTTCCCCCTACCCAAAACTAAAATAGCTTTTTCTTCACCATCATAAGGATCTCACTGAGAGCGGGACTGCTGACAACCCCAGCCCTTAAAAGGGTTGGCTTCCAAAATTGTTCTGAACTAATAGTGTTCAAAATCCTCTGGAAATGCAGCAGGCAGATTTTCACTGGAGAATGTTTAATGTCAAGATAACGCAGTTTTTTCCAAGCTCCTCTGTAGGTTTTAACCCATGTAGGGATACACACCCAGTACTAAGTAACCTACATGTTCAAAAAATGCAATTCTCTCAAATTCACACCAACAATTTAGAAAGCACGAACAGGAGGTTGCTAGCATTATTCCCAAGGCAACACATCCAACTAATTTGATTGCCAAGAGAAATAAAGTTAATTTTGCTGCTATGCTGTCAGCTTTTATTGGATATAAAAATGTAACACTGCTACACAAAAAAAAGTACATGAAATTGTTACACTGTGTGTGTCTTAGTGCATGCATACATACATACATACAGAATCCAAAAGATCGAAATAGTATATTTTTCATTCTGGTATATCCCAGAATTAAAGTTAACACTGCAACTTAACCTTGTTTTTAATATAAAACCTGGATGTATCAGACTGTAAGAATAACAACAATGACATACACCAATGGAAAGGACAGATTTGTATTTTGCTCTTACAGGGTTTCAANAAAGAGAGAAGCCAATTTAACAGAAAGAATCATAGTTAACAGCACATGGTTTTGTATTTCCAGAATTGAACTGCTTGTATTTCCACAACTGTTTTAATGTTTCATATGTTGCAATTTAAGATTTATTTCTAAAAAAACCCGCATGTTTAACTCAGGAAATCCTTTTCATTTCAAAGAAGGGAATTTTTACTAGGGATGAACCAACTTAAAATAGAAAACATTGTACATACCTTAGGTTCTAGGAAGTATCCTTTAAAATATCGATACTGAACAGGAACTCCTCTAGGAAGCTCTACAGAAACTTTCCATAATTGGCTGCAGAGAAAATAAACAAACAAACACCAAACAAAAAAGTTTAAAAATACAGTCTAAAAGCCACCTCAGACATATGTCTAAGTGATATCCTAAAATAAAATCTAGTGTATTGCTGAAGGAAAGTTATTACAAGGTAACTCAGCCAAACATGAACAAAACACAACAAATACTTAGAAGTGAAACTGCACTTTTTAATCTACAGATCTGAAGTGTGCTAACAGAGTGATTGCTTTCATCCTCATTTAACAGATGGGGAAAACATGATGAAATAATTCAGAAGACTCATCCAAGATCACACAGCGAGTCATTGAGAGATTATAAATACATCCTGCAAGCCCTTATTTTCCTTAATCATACAAACTGCAACCAGGTAGCACCATTGCAAGAAAATACTGAATTTCTCCACTGAATTTAAACTTTCTTCATGTACACTCATGCTTATACACACATCTTCTAAAAGTTTTGATGCAAAATCACATTTTAAATAATCTTCAATCTTCTCCCCATCACTTTATAGCCATAATAACAACAACTTGTTTATAATGTTTACTTTCTTTTTAACCTATGTATCTCCTATAATTTGCTGTGTAGTTACGGGACTGAGAATTACTCCATAGTAGTTTCTTATTCAAAATACCTACAGCTAAACTAGTGAAATGCCAGCCACAACAGTAGAAGCAACATCTGTAACTACAAAAGAATACCCGAGTTAAAAGTTTTCGTAAACACATTCTTCAGCATCCAAAATGCTCAAGGGCAGCACAAGAAGTTCTGGAATTCCACTAACAGTACATGTAGCTCAACAGTTTACAAACACAAAATCAGAATAAATTAGTTGCTCCAGAACTGGAGCTACTTCAGATGGAACAAACAAAAACAAGTAAATAAATAAAGATTAGGAAAAAACACGAAGCAAAACCAGAAAACCCCACACCCAACTTACCGATCGATAGTTTGGAGGACCACAGCGACTTGTGGATTCCAATTTCCCAAAGCACTGCAGCTCCCGCATATTGCAAAAACCTCTCCTGAAGAAGGAGAAAATAACTCACAATTATCATTACTCCAGCATATATGGCATTAATAGGTACAGCCTACACAGTCAAACCCTCAGATATTTTAAACCTACATGCCAGAATCGCCCACCTAAAATCCCTTTTTTCATTTCACAAAGGAATTTCCCCCTACCCAAAACTAAAATAGCTTTTTCTTCACCATCATAAGGATCTCACTGAGAGCGGGACTGCTGACAACCCCAGCCCTTAAAAGGGTTGGCTTCCAAAATTGTTCTGAACTAATAGTGTTCAAAATCCTCTGGAAATGCAGCAGGCAGATTTTCACTGGAGAATGTTTAATGTCAAGATAACGCAGTTTTTTCCAAGCTCCTCTGTAGGTTTTAACCCATGTAGGGATACACACCCAGTACTAAGTAACCTACATGTTCAAAAAATGCAATTCTCTCAAATTCACACCAACAATTTAGAAAGCACGAACAGGAGGTTGCTAGCATTATTCCCAAGGCAACACATCCAACTAATTTGATTGCCAAGAGAAATAAAGTTAATTTTGCTGCTATGCTGTCAGCTTTTATTGGATATAAAAATGTAACACTGCTACACAAAAAAAAGTACATGAAATTGTTACACTGTGTGTGTCTTAGTGCATGCATACATACATACATACATACAGAATCCAAAAGATCGAAATAGTATATTTTTCATTCTGGTATATCCCAGAATTAAAGTTAACACTGCAACTTAACCTTGTTTTTAATATAAAACCTGGATGTATCAGACTGTAAGAATAACAACAATGACATACACCAATGGAAAGGACAGATTTGTATTTTGCTCTTACAGGGTTTCAAAGAGATTTTTAGACACACAAAAAAAAAAATCTGTTGCAGAATGAGCAAATGTTAAGTTTTAAAGTATATTTAGGCACCACAAAAGAATGATACAAGTATCTGTGATGGTTATTTCCTGTTCTTAAAGAGGGGAAGCAGTAGCAGTAGTGTTGGAGCTGCAATAATCCATAAAGTAGACAAGCTATATGCAAAAAATGTACACTACCTTTTACTAAGCCATGTATTTGGAACTTTACTAAGCTGGAACTTCAAAGTCCAAAATAAGTCTGGAGGAAGTCCTTATGCCCCTAAAATTATGTCCATTTTTTCCAATTAAACTACTAAGAGATACCACCAGGACTGTTTTTGAAAGAAACCTCTGCAGATCTACAAAAGCCAAAAATTCAGTAAGGTAATTTGTTCCTAAAAGCAGTTTACTGGAGTAATTTTAGATAACATCTTGAATTCCAATCCTTTAAAAAAAAAAAACACCTTCTGTTGCCAATACATCAGAAAAAAAAAGCCCAAGTTTTCTGGATGCTCACTGTATATAAATGGATGCTCACTGTAGGCATATAAATGCAGACAAAAATCTGCATTATGAGAATACTTACTATGCAATTCACTGCACACAATTGCCTGTGTCAGGTGCCTTCCCTTTTCCACCCTGTACTGAGGCACATGATGGTTTGTTTTTGCAGGGAGGAGATAAAAGGGGGGAGGGAAGACCACCTGAATACCCCACAGGTAGAATTTCTGACTGCAGATATTAAAAAGAAGCAAACATTTTTTTAATTTCCCTTTAAAATAAGCAGTACTTAATCCATCTTAGTGTAAACACCTGCCAACCTTTGAAGTGTCATCTAAATTATATTCCTCTTAACAGGAGCCAGCTAGAACAGTTTTCCACCCTTCTGTTTTAAGCAAACATTCAGTAAGTACCTCTCACTCAGTAAGGTACAAGACACAAAGGGAATATTTGAGTATGATGCAGGGTCACCCCTAAATTCAACAATTACACTGAATCAGGACTTATAAAACACTGCTTAAATTATCCCAGTAAAGGCACAAGTGAAATGCATGATAAACTGCCTTTTTATAGGCAATTCTAAACACAGTGGAGTTTGCTTTGGGTTTTGTGTTTTAAGCTCAAGGGTTCTAAACTTCTCCCCTCCCCTTGTCAGGGAATTCAAGGCTGCTACTGGCAGAGCTCCTTCAGCTGCAGCAAGGGAAGCTTCTCTAAGCCCTCTGCCTAGTCCCAAAGCTTGCAACAGCTCTACTGATGTTGCAATCTGCCTGTTTGGGCCAGCTGTGTGGGGGCAGAACTTCTGTGTTCAGTTGGGAGCCAGAACCTCCCTTATTTATTTCATAACAGCTAATCTGCCACCAAGCAGTCTCTTGATATGGGATTGTGTCCTGATGAAGAGCTAAAGGAGTCACAAGCCAGTAACCAGTGACCCTCTTCCTTCTGCTAAAATGAGGCAAAAAAGCACTCCATGACACAGACACACAAAAGCCTGCACACTGATGTGTTGGGCTCTTTATCACCAGTGTTGACTCCAGAGGTGGTTTGGCTGGAGGGAGCAGCAGTCAGAGCATCATTCCTGTGCTGGTGATGCCTTTTTATCCTGTCAGCCCTGGAATCATGGGCTTTGACATCAACAGTAAGAGACATTGATCAGGACACAGGGAGCATGTTAGTGCTTAAAGTGAGGCTTTTTATCTCACCAACTAACTACTCCCCATCTAACAAGATCAGCATCTGACATTTCTAAATAAACTGGAAATTTTGCTGCTTGTAGAACTGCTGATAGCTCTGGAACTTACCTCTCTTCTTTCATGAGACTGCATCTCAAAGCTCTTCTCCCAGGTCAAAACCAACAATATCAATATTGCCATAAGGAGAAGCAACCTTCTGTGTCACTTCTTTATGCTACACATGCAAACAGTATTTCCAGATAATTCTTCATAAGCAGCCGCTGAGGTGTGATCTAGTCCTCACTAACCCTACTTTTTCTTGCAGATATTGTAAGTACAAGAAAAAGTTACCCATCCAAAGTCAACTTTGTTAGTGACAGTACCATCACAACTGTGGAAGCAACAGTGCAAACAGGATGAATAGAAGATAGCTTGCAATACTCCACTGTATAGCCACACTGGTGCTTTATATATGCATTTGATTTAAGGTCAATACACTCTTTAATTTTAAAGCTTTCTCCAGAATGCTGTAAAAACACTACTCCTTACTGAAGGCTTTATGTCCACACCCTGTGTCAGTTCTCTGTTCCCAAATGCTGAATCACAAGCGAGGAACACAGGGCAGATGTCAAAATTTGTAAAATGTTTTTATCATTTTCTTCCCCACCAAGTACAGTAGACACTTATGCCATCTGGTATTTGCCTGTCACAGGAATTTTGCCAATCTGTACACGCTCCCACATTCATCTGCTTCTGTGAGGCAACCATCAATTACTTTTTGGTGAAATTCTGTGCTGGATTTGGCTGGGGTAAAGTTAATTTTCTTCATAGTAGCTAGTACAGACTGTGTTTTGAATTTGTCCTGGAAACAGTGTTGATAACAGAGGGATATTTTGGTTAGTGCTGAGCGGTGCTCACAGCACCAAGGCCTTTTCTGTTTCTCACTCCACCCCACCAGAGAGGAAGCTGGTGGTACACAAGAAGCTGGGAAGTAACACAGCTGGGACAGCTGACCACAGGGATATTCCAGGCCATACAACACCATGCTCAGAAATAGAAGCTGGGGGGAAAAGAGGAAAGGGGGGACATTTGGAGTTACAGCATTTGTCTTCCCAAGTAACTTTATGTGTGATGGAGCCCTACTTCCCTGGGGATGGCTGAACACCTGCCTGCACAAAGGAAGCAGCAAGTGCATTCCTTGTTTTGTTTTGCTCACATGCACAGCTTTTTGCTTTCCTTATTAAACTGTCTTTTTCTCAACCCATGAGTTTTCACTTTTACTTTTCCAATTCTCTCCCCCATCCCGCTGGGGGAAAGTGAGCAAGCAGCTGTGTGGAGCTCAGTTACCAGCTGTGGTTAAACCACAACACCTTTCTTCGAAGTTCCTAAGATGAAGGTCAATGTAAATAAGCACAATCTATAAATGCTAAATCTCTTGATCTGATACCTTGTGTTCCTCATTGCAACTACAGAAGTTATTTTACACATTTTTGCAGACACAGAATACTGAATTAAGCTGCATATTTTTTCTGTCCTTAACTCCTAGGAGAGTTCATATCTTGTGGGAACTTTCAACAGGGATGCAGAGAGAATAAAAACCAGAACACACACATCAATGTATGCCTAACTGTCATGGTTCAGAATACAAACATTGATTTCCATGGAATAAAAAGGTACTAGAGACAGAAGATTTCAAACCAATCATAACCATTTCAGTTAGCATCAAAATCTCTAGCACGGTGTGAAATTGTTGGGAGAAGGAGATAAAAATTGTTTCCCAGCTCTCATTTTCAAATTCTTATGTGAAATTTCTTAATTACTTTATTTTACAGTGACTTATCATTTTGATATTTGAACTGACATGTTCTTTTACCTCTGAGAAAATAAAACAAGACAGCTTTCGAACACTCTACTATTTTCTTCTAAGTAAACCATATATTAAAAAAAAAGCACGATTTGGGTACCTGGTTCTGCTGTTCCTTTTACTTCAAAAGTCACTTGAGAAGAGGTCATATCTGCAGAACTTTTGTCTTAGGATAGCTGAAATCTCCTACAGTGGGAGGAAAAAGATACTACATTTCAGGAACAATCACTACATCTATTACTGCCCTAAGTAAGAGGAAACATTAATCCCACCACTATGAGGGAAGAAAGCCACTAGTGATATTACTGTTTGAGTGAGCAGTCAAAATACAAAGCTCTTTAAAACCAGCAGCAGACCCAGAAAACAGCATCCAGCTGCAGAAGACAGTTGCAACACTGGTACAAAAAAAGAAAAAAAAAAAAAAAACACTACGAAATCAAATACCATAAGCAGGTATCAGTATCATGCAGCACTCATCAGTATTCAGCTGAGATTTTTCAAAACTCTTTTTGACTAATTTTGCTCCCAAAGACGCCACTGGAAGTTGTAAGACATTTAATATTATGATCCTTGGCAAACAGTAACTTCTGTCTCACCTGTGCTATTCCAAGTTTTCACAGAGAAGCACTACAGTTACTTGTTCATCACCACAGACTCTGCTCCCCTACTTCCAGCCTTTCACGTGAATCACCAGCAACCAGATGCACCAAACAGTCTTCAAAACAGCACCTTAGGCCTACAGCCTCTGTAGCCAGGACAGCAGCTGGAGGATTGACCCTGCTTCAATTTTCTTCTCCAATACACAGCAACTCGATGGAAAAACCCCTGGCAGAATCCCACTCTCACCATTACAGCAGAAACACAATTGATGGAACATATCCTTTTATATTATTTACAGAAGTAGTAGTCATAGCACAGTCCAAGTATGGATGTTGCTAAACTGTCAGCACCAAAGTACATTCACTTGGACAGGGGCTGCAAAATAATTATACTAATTATATGCAGAATTAACCTTTCCAAGGTCTCAACTAATCAGTTTCTTTACATCACTGTGAGGGGTTTTTTGTTTTGGTTTGGTTTTTAAACAAACCAAGTAGAATGTTTTATTGCCATTTTTGAACAGGACAAAAAGCCCTTAATTTCAGTACAACGTTGGTCAGCAATCCTTCAGTAACAGCTTTAATAACAACATCAAGAACTACCAGCACTAGAGAAAAATCTGCCTTTTATCAGCTCTAATATAAGCTCTTGCCTTCAAAGGGTACAGGACAGCTTAACAGATGCCTTGAAAGCAAGAAAAGATAGAGAAAGTCAGATACCAAACACTGGGAGGAAAAAAAAAAAAGCTCATAATCAAACCTCATTCCTTGTGGGCAATCCAAAAGTTGTTGTAGACATTTAAACTTCAGACCTTAACTGTTGCTTCTGGATCTTTTCCTACTCCTCCTCTAACTATGGTTGCCTTTACTTTATATTCCTGTTTTCTCCTCCCTTATTTCCCTCTCCATGTCAAGAAAGATGACTTTTCAGTGGTAAAATGAGAGCAAGCAAATGGTAATCATATAGATTATTTCTGGTCACTTATTCCAATTCTGTGTCTAGTCTTTGACAAGTAACACTGCTGTAAATGGTAAAATCCCAGACTACTGAAGCTAGAAATAAGCACACTTCATAAACAGGAATTCCACGAAGGGGACACCCTCCAGGAACTCTGTGTGTGTCATTACGTGGTCTGTATGTTACGTGACACATTCTAGCATTTATTTTTAGCAGCTATTTCTAGACAGAGAAGCACAGCATGTTTCAGTGCTGAAACTAAGACTGAACTCATGAAACTGGTCTGCTATGACAAAAATCTCAGCTTAAATGCACATGAGTAATTCATATTCTGTGCATCATGAGGACACCAAAGAGTTATGGCCTTGGCTGTGTTCACCGAGACTGTCCTTGCTTGGACAACCTTTAACTGAAAAGGCAGAGGAACCAAAGGGAAGATGAAGTCAGCAAAAATACCTTTCAAAAGTCTATAAAGCAGGTAAGTGAAAGTTGAAGCCTGCACTCAGTTCCCCAAAGCAAGAACATGCTTTTTGCCTTGTAAAAAAACTGCTGTCTCCAAAGCCAATGCTACAGGACTCAAAAGTAAATTTCACAAAAACCAGCATGTCCTACTGCAAATTAACTAACTACCTATCCATTCCTAGACAAAAATCTAAAATCCTCTAAAGCCCACAAAGCTTTTAGCCAATCTTGTAAAAATTCTATGCACATACCTGGAAGACAGTTGTGGATTTTTCTAAACTGCTTAGCAAAATATTACTTTTCTATGCAGCAGTAGTCAATTGTAAGGAGATTTTGATAAACTCACTTTGTAAAATGGTCAAAATTCTACTCAAAAGGCAGTTTCTCAAATACCTACTCAACCTACCCAAGGGATGCATATCAAGAGAGAAAAATTCTACATCACCAAGCATGGGCATGATTTTCCTAGCAGAACTGCATCTATAGCTACACTTACATTCACATTTAGGGTCAAATCCCTACCTCTCATTCTGAAAAAACATCTTTTCCAGCAGAGCACTGTATGTAAACATAGAGCAAGGAACAAACAGATCTGCTTTTTGTTAAGGAATCAAGCCTATGTTGTATATTCTCATGCACTCATAACAGCATTCTGTACTTTCAAGACATGATACGAAAATATTTTACGTAGAGGGGAGAAAGCATAAGTTCAGGCGTCTAGTTACTGATAGCTCCTGAGAAGAGGAAATAATTTAATTCCCAAGAGGGAATGGCAAGAAACCTTAGACACTCAAATCCTCTGACCATGTAAGTAGTGTCAGGCATCTTTTAAACCTGATGCTTCTTCCTTCAGATTTTCAGCACTGCCTAACCAAAGAAGCTGACAAAGAATAACAAAATCCTCTCTGCTCCCCCATCTCTAGCAGTAAAGATGGATTTTTAGGAGAATGCAAAGAATCCTTGGCTCAAAAGGGTTGTGAAATAACTGTCTGCTTAGGGGAATTGAAACAAACTATAACAGCTACATTAAAAAGTAATAAGCAGCAAATATTAAAAGTCGATTGAGCAGACTGAGATCACCCAGGCAGATCAGCCCTTCACAAAAAAAAAAAAAAAAAAAAATTGTTTCTCTACCTACAGATTTTTGCTTTTACAACAGAAACAGGTTATTTCCCCCAACATGTCACAGTTCCACAGTTTCACACTCTCCTCCTTTTGCAAAGCAAACCCCTCTACCTTTCATAAACTCTAAAGGTTTCCCCACGAAGACTGTGACTGCACAGTAGCATCACCCTGAGGCCTGGGGGTGGACTGATCTGCCTTCAAAAGCTTGGCTCAGGTAACCCTGCCTCAACCAACTTCACTGTATAAAACAGGCTGTCTGCAAGACTTCCAGAGCAGGGGGTAAGATCCAGAGCCCCACAGGCAGGATCACATGCAATCTTGGTTGCCCTGCCACAATACAAAGCTCTCCTCATGGCCTTAAGACAGGAAGTAAAGCAACCGGTAATTTTGCTATTTCATTTTCAATTTTCACTTGCCTTCATACACCCCAAAGAAAAGCAACATAAATTTTAAGCGGATTATCCTGGTGGGTAAATAGCAGAGGGGGGAAGAAAAAAGTACTCTTTGTTCTAATACTGCCTGTGAAGTTCTTCTTCCTCCTCCTCACAGGCCTTTGAAGGAGTACAAGAGTGACAGGAGTAAATGTACTTCCCTAAATAATAGGGAACCCAAGCTCTGCCCCTTGATTCTAGAAGGGAACTAGAAAACGTAGGTAAGGAAGAAGAAAAAAGATGACATAACACAGTCAACTATTAATGTGTCACAAACTACAACAGATTTCCTCTAAAATGAGGTAGCAAAGGTCATCATGGATGGAGAAGACCAAGATACTTTTTGGTTGCAGTCAAAAATATACCAGGACATGGACCTAATTTATTAACTCAAAGCTTGAACCCTCTCTGGCTTACAGGTCTGGTGATATATTAAAACCCTTCACAATCCTTCAGCTTTAGTGGATTATTCTACCTCACCCTTAACTTCCTTAACCTTTCCAATATCTTTTAGAGGTACTGGCTGTTTGCTGTCCCGTTATCTTAGTCACAGTCTTTCAGGGTCAGCTAAATACACCCCAAGTAATCTGGGACAATTCTGGACCGTAACAGCCTCGCTTTAAAAACACTGAACAAATTTTAGTGTCATAAAAATTCATAGCAGTCATGAAACCAGATTACAGGCTCTCTTTCAGTACAAGTGATATTTTTAACAGCAACTCAAAACAGGTTTGTGAGGCTGTGACCCCAGTGACCTAAGGGCAATGTTTGAACCATTGAGATAAAAAAATACAGCTGACGAAGTATCTTATTAATGGGTGATTGTTTTTTATAAGATATCTGGGTAAATAAATTTTTATAGGTACTTAATGGGATTTTTCAAAGGCAATTAGACAATTAAAATGAGACAGCTAGGTACCTAGGTGCCAGGAAATTCCTGGAATGCATTTTAATACTTTCAGACATCTGATTTTTAATGTCAGAATACTTTTAATCGCTGTATTACTGAATTTGCTTAGTTAGCTGTAGAAAAACTAAGACCATTGTATCAGGTCTGGCAGAGACAGAGTTAATTTTCCCAACAGCAGCCCTCACAGTGGTATGCTTTGTACTGGTAGCTAGAAAGGTGTTGATAACACAGCAGAGTTTTGGCTACAGGTGAACAGTGCTCACAAAGCATCAATGCTGTCTCTCCAACATTCCTCACTATCACCAGTAAGCTGGGGGTGGGCAAGACCTTGGGAGGAGACATAGGCAGGACAGCTGACCCAAACTGACCAAAGGGACATTCCATATCATATGATGTCTGTTCAGAGATTAAAAATAAATAAATAAATAAAAATCCTTAAGCTCTGCTTCCCAGGAAGCAAGCAGTTGGACATGACTTGCTGATGGGAAGCAGAGAATAAAATCTTCTGTTCTCCCTTGCTTCCACGTGCATCACCTTTGCTTTTGCTTTATTATTTGCCTCTTACCTTGACACGTGAGGTTTTCTCCATCTTATTTTCTCCCTCCCTTGGCAGAACCACTGAGGAGATGAATGACAGAGCTGCTTGGTGGGCAACTGGCATCCAGCCAAGGTCAAACCCATCCCCACCCCCCATTTATGCACAAATGGGCTCTTTCATAATGTTTACACATATTTCTCCACAGACCACGGTGCACAATCCCAGTACTGATAGAAGCAAACATGCTAAATTATTTCAAAATATCACTCCACTCTTCTGCACGTAAAGATAAAAAGGGCAATAACAAGAAGACTGCTGTATTTTTGCTTTTACTTCTTTAACTTTAAGCAGTCCTTCTCTACCTTAAAGGAATAGACTCAGGAGACTTATCAACACCCAGGAGAGGTCCAACTCCAGCCTGAAGCAGGGGAGAGGTGCCACAGTCCCAGCCAAGTCATTTGACAGGGAGCACACACTGATCCTGGGCACCAGAGCCCCGTGCAGCCTCCCTGATGAACCACGAATTTGAACACTGCGAAGCACTGCCCGACAAAGGTATTGCACTTACATTTCACCTTCTGAAAAGCTGTGCTACACACAGCAACAGAAAATCCATTGTGCACCAAATCTGCTGCTGTGCTGAACAAAGACAAGATACAAGCCTAAGACAGAGTTTCATCATTTTTACTCACAGCCTTGGACTCTTGAGCAGAAAAATATCAACTCATGCAACTTCAGACTATAACATTTCAATGATAACAAGTGAAATCCGATTAATCTTGCAGTATGAAGAACAGATTTTTTTTCTTCTTGTTTGTCCTAACAAAGTATCAAAATATCATAGAATACATCTAAAGTAACAAATTAGGTATGTAAGAAAATTATGTAACAATAGTTGACAACACTTGTACTTTAGTACAAGGTCAGAGGATATGCTCGTCAGGGCATTCACTGTAACAACTGGAGGAGAATTTTTAGAAACAGCATTACAGTATCAACTCCTTCATTTTCACCCAAAGAACTAGAAGGTTCTTCCTGCCCTCCTCCTTCACCCCCCTCCCCGCATTTTGACTGCATGAGAAAGGACAACCAGAAAGTCAGCAGCTCTGTCATTCTGCATTGCAGTATTAACACTGGACAGAAAACAAACTTGCACAGAAGGTCTGGACATGCTGTTCTGATTCAAAGGCTGAAATTTTATCAACAGGCTCATACTGACATTTAGAAAGTAGCAAAGCCCATGTGCTGCTTCTGAAATAACATATTAATATAGAGCAATAGAGAAAAACACCTCTTCAGTATCAATTTAACTACCCATCTGCAGGGCCAAGTAATCAAGCACAAGACCCCTATCTGACACACCATGGTCAGTTATAATGCATCCACTTAATTTTAAGTAATAATAAGTGAATTGTTTTCCCCATTTTGCAAATACCTGTCCACGTATCAGACTCTTCCCTCTTAGTTATGTCGCAGCAGTTTTGCAAACTAACTTCTTGAGACAGACAGGAAACAGCCGGGGCATATTTGCAACTAAAGCAGAACAGCATCAGTTTGATTTGTCTTTGTTGAAGTGCTGTTTATTATTAACGTATGGCTGACAAGATCTTAGGCAGGTAGTAATTTAGCTCTTTGTGATCATGCTAACATTCCTCACTTAGGAATGACACGGCCAAATAATATGTATAATGCTCCCCACAGCTCTCAACAAAGCACTTTTTTAAACGGGTTTCCAAAGCCTGTATTCATTTTATTGAGGAAGAACATGTCCTACTGAAAGATTAATTGTGTGGCAGTTTAAACTAAGAGTATCTATTCAAGACCAACAGCATTCTGAGTTGTTTTAAATATCTTCTATAGTTATTTTACAGGAAGCACTGCGAGAATAGAAACGCAAGTGATAAAAAATAATTTCACTTATCGACTATTTCACTCTACTATTAACACATAAAATATTTTGGAGGTTAATCTCCATCTAGCATTGCATATTTTAATCAATTAAAACACTAACACCCTACAAGAGAACATATTGATTAAAAAGGAAAAATAAAGAAAAATAGGAGAACGAATCCGTGCCTCGCTAGGATGGAGGTAACTTAAGTTCAGATTAACTTTTAAAGTCTAGATTAACCTAGAACCGCCTCACTAGTGCCTACGATAATAATCAAACCACAAGCATCGTCGGTGCGTTACTTCAGTCCGAAGCAGAGACAAAGAGCGGCGCTGAGCCCACACCCCCACCTCCGGCGCCGCAGTGCGCCCAGCCCGCCGCACCTCGCTGCCCGCACGGACGGACGGACGGACGGACGAGCAGTGACCGGGAGCTCCCCGCCCCACCGCGGGCCCCGCGGGAGGGAGGAGGCGGCACCGCGCCCCCGGGCCCGCCCCGTCCCGGTCCTTACATAATGCGGAACCCCCGGGGCCGCCCCAGGGCAGCGCTTTAGGCGGGGACGTAAATAAACAGAGCCACGGGCCGAGCCGCGGGTAGCGGGGACAGCCCGGCCCGGCCCCCGCCTGCCGCCCCTCCAGGCACGGCACCGCAGCACCGCGGCCGCCCCTCTCCCCTCCTCCCCGGCACGCGGCCGCTCCGCTCCGAAGAACCTGCGGGCGATGTCCCGCTTCCTAAGCCACGCGGCTCCTTCCCCCAGGTCCCCTCAGGTCGCAATACGCCGCCCGACAGCCGGTGGGACCACCTCTCTCCGCGCCCTCCTCGCACCGGGGCTCTCCGGTCGCGCCGACCGCCCACCGCGGCACCCGGCCCGGCAGTGCCGACTGACCTGGGCCCCCGGTGCCTTTGTGCGGGGCTGCGGACGGTGCCGGCCCGTGCTCCCCGATCCCTTTGTGCCCCCGCTCCTCCTCCCGGGGCCGGCTGAGGGCGCGGGGCAGGGAGGGCAGGGCAGGGGAGGGGGCGGTGCGGCCCCAACCGGTTCCAGCCGCCCCCCGCTCCGACCACGAGGGGCGGGGCTACAGAGCGGGGTACCACGTGACCGGCAGGCTAAGGGCGCGTCACTCGCCGACGCTTCGGCCCCGCCTCCCCCGTCCCAGCCAATGGGAGGGCGGGCTTGAGACCGCGCCTGTTCCTCGACAGCACGGACGAGGCGTGAGGGGGCGTGTCCTCCCCAAAGGGGCGCGGCCAAGGCGGCACCGTGAGTGCCCGGAGCCAGGGCAGTGGCGGCTCCGCAGGGCAGCGGGAGATAAAGGAGGTAGGAAGGCAGACCTACCTTCTCCCAGGGCCAAGGACCATCCCCCCAGTACCCTTCCTCCAGAGCGAGCGGCACCGCTCCTCCTACCAGCTCTGCCGACACCGCAGCGCGCCCCAACCTCCTTCAGCCTCCACGGCCTCCTCGGCAGCGCGCACCGACCGCCCCCTTGCCACCACCACACGGCCCCACCGCACCCCCGCCGTCGCCCCGGACTGACCTGGCCGAGCGCTCGCTGCAGGGCTGCAGTAGCAGCGCTGCCCGGGCTCCCAGTGCCGCCGCCCGGGCCCGGTGGCAGCGCGGGCGGCGTGGCTGATGATCGGTTCCAGCTGCCCCCGGGCGGGGCGGGTGGTGACCCACGTGACCCGCCGCGGCCAATACGTCAGTGCCCGCGAGCCAGACCCCGCCTCTTCCCGCGCCAGCCAATGGGGAGCGAGCGGGTGGGGCGGGAATGGGCCGCGTTGTTCCCTGGAAAGCCTTGGAGCTGAGGGGGGAGAAAAGGGCAGGGAGTGGTGATGTGTTCGGTTAGCGGAATGGGCTCTGTGAGTCAGGGGAGAGCTGAGGGCTGCGAGCTGGGCAGCGGCCTTGCTGAGGCGAGGAAGGGCGCTGCTGCCATTTTTCAGCCCTGTGAGGACACCTTACCTCAGTCTGTGTCCGGAATTCCCAGCCTGGGAGCCGGAGGGCTGCCCTGAGAACCGGCAGTCTTTGCTCCCTTGAGGTATCAAAGGGGCAGGCAGCCTTCCGTGAGGGACTTTGGTCTCTGTGCGTTTAATGGTGGCCGTCTGTGTCTCTGTGTGTTTTTCACCTGTGCAGGTGTCCCAGCCCTGCCAGTGGGCTGCATGCTCCATTACCCACTGAAATGTGGGATGTCAGGAGCCAGTGTCCCCTGCCCCACGCAGAATCATGGAATATTCTGAGTTGGAAGAGACCCACAAGGATCATTGAGTCCAGCTCTTTAAGTGAATGGCCCGTACAGGGGATTGAACACATAACCTTGGTGCTGTTAGCACCGAGTCTTAACCAGCTGAGCTAATCTCAGGGTCACACATCTGTCCTGGGGCTCCCAGGAGTGCCCTGTCTCATTCTCTGCACACATCTGGCTGCCCACATGCCCATCCACACAAAAGGGCTGTCATTCATGGTACAGCTAAAAGCATGCCTTCATGGCAATGGTGCCGAGGCAGGCCAATGTGGGAATGGCCATGCTGGAGTTTTGAAGCTCCGGGTGAAGTTTAAGTGTGATACTTGTGTTTGTTTTCAGGGTAGATGAGACTGTCCAGTGAAGACCCTGGGGAGACATGCTGCACTAAAAGGTAGTGCTGTGTTTGGGGCTACAACCTTGTGGCCTTCCTGAGACCTAATTTTATGACAACGAGGGTAGCCCGTTGGAATTCACCCAACCAAGTCCTAGCAGATAAAGGGAAACTGTTTTCCTCTGCCTTTGGGGGGACCTTGTGTTCTGTTTTGTAGCTGAGCTGTGAAGTTGTGATAATTTCACCAGTCCTCTCACTCTAATAATAAGATTGCATAAATAGCTTGATAAGTAACTTGCTTTTGCTTTATACAACTTCTGTCATCTGACAAAGAAACTGTCTTGAGTATGCAGAGAAACCATTTATCTTGTTTTGCACTGGAAGTTAGTGCCATTACAAGAATGCTGCTCTAGGATGTCCTTCCATTTGTCATTTAAATAGAGGGCTGTTTTCCATTCGTTCATCCCCTACAAATCTAGCCACGTTTATAAGTGATTTGTGACACAGCCCTGGGTGTTGTATGGGAAAAGGGATGTTAATGTCAGATGTTCTATATCAGAAAAGTGAGTAATGCTTCTGAGTTTCTGAGGTCTGTATGTGAATATTGCAAGATCAGAGTACACTGCTTAAAGGAAAGAAAGGTAGGGGAAGTTATGCAGTAAAAGGAAGTGACTGCTGAAAGCAGTTTATTTTGAAGTGAAAAAGATAAGAGGAATTCCTCTGGGTAAACACGGATGTGAATTACTCTAGTTACAAACCTTAATACTTAAGTAAACATTAACAGCCATCATTTCTACTGGTGTATTCAGGCATGAGTTGAAGAAAGAGGATGAAGACACTTTAGAGAAAATAGTATTTAGAAAAGAAGTTCACTGCTTATTTTCTCTTCCCTGTTTTTAAGATTTTTTTTTTAGTTCAAGGAATTGGTTGTAAAGCTGGGATAGAACTGAACACTTTCAAACATGTTTTGGCATGTTACATTTTTCAAAAATGGGTCTGTGATATCATGACAGACATATTATAAAATTGTGCCCTTAATTTTTTGTTCAGAACTAGAAGTGTAACACCTGGTTTCATTCAGCCCTAGTGTAAATTTAAAAAAAAAAAGCCTGTATTTTTTCAAAACTATTATTGCATTTCCTACAATAATTCATTATAGCTAAAAATTACAATTTAGACCCTAAATTGATCCAAGAAATATTCATGTGTTCATTTTCTTAAAGATGGACATCTCCTTACTTATTTGTTAAAGTAAGAGAAGCTCATCTAATCAGCTCAGCTGAAATGCTTAGAGTTCTTTTTCTCCTTGTAAACTTATGTGGTTGATTTCAGCTAAAAGCTGACATTCTGCCAAATAAACCATATTTTAATTCTTCAGGTAAATATAAAAATAGTATATATTTATTCATTTAGAAGGAATGTTGCTAGGATTTTTTTATGCTGCCTTTAGAGGAAACAGCTGATTCTAAACACCATGACTTGTCATGGCAACTTTTCAAGGACTAATCTTCTCTTAAAGATAACTCAAGTTTGTCAAAGTCAGAAATTATCTTCTTCATTCCTCATTGATAAGGCTTTTCCACTGCACTGCTTCTTGGTCTTGCTGAATAAAACAAAAGCAGCTAATTAAGAATATTGATTAAGTTTAGAGCTATGTGTAGAGCAAGTAGGAAAAGGGTGGGATGGAAAATTCTGATGTATATTAGCTTACTTAACCTGAAAAAAGTCTACATTTAACGAAGCCTGCTAGTGTACTTGTTTATCTCCTCCTCCTCAAGGAGTTGCTTCAATGTGGTCGGATGGGATAAGGTCAGAATTTGCCATGACGCAGCAGGCAAGTCTCAGCTGCTCCTTAAGGTGATATAAAGCCCCACAGTAATTAGAGCATATATATGAGTTTATAGAACTCTTCTTAAATATCTGTCCAAAAAGTTAAAATTGGTGGCCTGCTTTCCCTGTTTACATAGAAAAAAAAACCAAAGAAAAACAAAACAAAGGAAATTGGGTTTTATATCATAAAACCTGCATTGAATCAAGGCACTGCTGGCAAAAGTCCCAAAGAGATCCAGAAAGACAAGATTAGAAGGTTACAGAATCTGTTTCAAACTCTATTTAAGCTACGTGTGCACATGCTGGAAAGCATGTTTTCTTCTTCAATAGGAGTTAATAAGCTTAATAAGAATTGCTGGTACTTAACCAATACTGCCCAGCAAAATGTTTTATCTTTGTTCTGGCAACAATACTGTTGTGATGAAGTCTATGAAGGCTGCCTTATAACTGGGTCTTGCTCCCAGCCATGACAATAGGGTCTGAAGGGGATTGCAGGTGTTGTGTGCCGTAGATAGAATATCAAAGTAGCACTGAGGCTGTACTAGTTGAGATGTGAAGTCCAATGGAACTTATGCAGCCTCGTTTTTATAAATAATAAGATGAATACTTGCCCAAGTGCTGTAAATAAGTGGTTGAGGCTCATGTGTGCAATATAATAGCAAACTTATACTAAACAGGCAGTAGGAAATGCCTTCAAGGTTTTATGTCATCTTCTGTAACCAATATAATATTTTTTCAGCTGCCAGAATTACAACAATATAATCAAGATTGGTTGATATTCCAAGTAGTAATAAAGACTGTGAACATCAAATTAACAGCTGTGCTTCTTCCTCTTTCACAGTACTCATTATCAGTTCCTGTGATCTGGTTTTGCTGACACCAGGGCTCACAGCTGATGAAAGCTGCATATTGAGATAAATTGCCCTCTCTCTTTTGCTGCACCTAATTTTTCTGCAGTTGTTTTCAGTCTGGTGGGTTATTGTGAGCAAAAATAGCTCATAAAATGATGCAATTGATGGCCTAGCATTAGGCATCTTTTTGTAGAATCACTTATACTTCAAAATGCACTTCTGACCTTTCCTTTGGCACTGAGAATCTTGCTGTATCATCACCTAATGAGAAATCTGGACAATTTATAGGCACTAAAGGAAAGTGATGCTGAGAGACTGGAAAGCATCAATCAAGAATAAAATTTACAAGACAGTTAGATCCATGCCATTAGCACAGCAGAAACCTCTCAGTCTCATGGCGAATGATGAGAAAGGATTATTAGAGAAAGGCACATGTGGGCGAGTTAGAAGTTTGTCAGAGAGCATGGAAGCACATCAGAGAAGTGGGTGATAAGAATTAAGCAAGAAGATAAGGTTGAGTCTAAAACTTTTAAAATGCCTGAAGTGGGGAAGCCTAGAAGGTAAGCAGAAGGTGAAGAGGGAGAGGTGGAATGCTACTCTAGATTGGCAATAGCTTAGATTTCTCTGACTAGGGGAGATTATTGCCTAATGCAAAGACTGGGTGTGCTGATAGCAAATGGGTCAACATGTGTGATGGCTTGACACACTGGAGGGAAGGGATGTCATCTGGAGGGACCTTGACAGGCTGAGAGGTGGGGCTGTGCAAACCTGGTGAAGTTCAGAAGGGCCAAGTGCGAGGTTCTGATCCAGGGTCAGGAAAATCCCGAGCACAAATACAGGCTGGGTGGAGAATGGATTAAGAGAAGGCCTGAGGAGAAGGACTTGGTGGTGTTGGTGGACAAGAAGCTCAACATGACCCAGCAATGTGCACTTGCAGCCCAGGGAGCCAAAGATATCCTGGGCTGCACCAAAACCAGTGTGGGCAGCAGGTCAAGGGAGGGGATTCTTCCGCTCTGCTCCGGTGAGATCCCTCCTGGAGTGCTGTGTCCAGCTCTGGGCTCTCCAACATAAGAAGGAAGAAGCTCTTGTTGGAACAAGTCCAGAGAAGGCTGCAAAGCTGCTTAGGGGGCTGGAGAACCCCTGCTATGGAGACAGGATGTGAAAGCTGGAGTTATTCAGCCTGGGAAAGAGAAGGCTCCCAGGAGACTTTAGAGTCCCTTTCAGTACCTGAAGGGGCTACAAGGGAACTGGAGAGGGAATTTTTACAAGGGCATGTCGTGATAGGGGGAATGGTTTTAAACTGAAGGAGGGAAGGTTTAGACTAGAACTAGTTTAGGAGGGAATTGTTTACTCGTGATTAGCGAGACACTGGATGCTCAGGGAAGTTGTGGATGCTCCGTCCCTGGAAGGGCTCAAGGCCAAAACCATTCTGTGACACTTGATTTATGGACTGAGGGCGTTTTTTTCCCAATTTTGATTCCTCCTCTCTGCCCTCCCTCCCCTTCTCCCACTTCAAACGTTTATGAGGAGGGGAAAGTTAATTTAATATGACAGTCTTCAGTGAGAATTAATACTTATGTCATGTCCTCTAGAGCTTTGCAAGGTGGATGAGAGCATCACTAAATATAAAGTAACCTAAAGTAAAATACAAAAAATATGAATATAAAATGAAACCCTCATGTGGCTACTATTAACAATTATCCAATTTATAACATGAAAAGGAATAGTTGTAGGTATTTCACTTTCTTCTGTAGAAAATTCAGTCATTTTCAAACAACATTACTTTTCACATACAATCTGGCATTAGTGGTAGGCAATGTTACAATAGAAGACTTTCAAAAAAATCCCTACAAAATCCCAGGTGCTAATACAATATTGCAGAAATTAGATTTGGATTAGAAATGGTTTAGTCTAGTCTTGAGGGTGTCAGCATGATTTGCTTCTTGATCTAAGATGGATTATATTTTCTGAAATTAAACATTTATAATTTGGGGTTTTTTTGGATTTGTGGATTTTTCGGTTTGGTTTTGGGGTTGGATTGTTTGGTTTTGTTTGTTTGTTTGTGAAACCCTTAAAGAACTCAAGTACCACACAGCCAAAGCATTTGAACTGGCTGAAGTCAATTACAAATAGGAAAATTTGGGGGTTTTTTACTATAACTAGAATAAAGCTATAGTCCTTTATATATTTTTTTAAATATATATAAAACAGATTATATGGTAGGTTGTATACATAACTTTGTTTTATTTTTGTATAAATGATCGTATGTGTGGTTTTCTGTGAACTCCCAGCTCTGCCTGCGTGCCAATTACAAGCCATTCTCTTGTGTACTTGTACAAAATCTTCTTGTGTTACTGCCTCCGTTTTGTTGTCTGTGAAATTGTACTCAACACTTCCTATACTACTTTTGCCAGCAGCACCCACTTCACTGTGTAAGAAACAAGGCTGGTCAGCAAATGAAGAAGAGGAGTTATGGAATATGACATAATGATGTTAAATTTTTTTGTTCTTTGTTTTGGTTTTTTTTTTTAATCTCAAGAATAAGGAGGAACACCTGCCCTGAGATAAGGAGAGAAGGGATTTCTTATGACAGCAGGAAGGTTTGACTCTGATGTGGTTTAAAATCCCATTTCAAAGGTCATGTTTGCGCTTCAAATGAAATGTGAGGCTGAATTTTATGCTCTGCCAGATAACAATGGTAGTGATGCAAGTGCTTCCTTTGGACTCCCCAGGTCAGGGTTAGTCATAGGTAATGTGGGGTTGTGGTGTGGTGTTGTGGCCCAGTGTTTTGAGGGGGAAGGACAATGGTGTTCCCAGTGACCCATGTGAACACCGAAGGGCCCAACAGGGGAAGAAATGTGCTCCTGTTGTCCACTGGGTCTCTAATTCCAGACTCGACATTTCTTAAAGTGTCCCTGTACAGAATATACTGATATGGATAAAGTAAGTGGGACAAATCCAATGGGGAAAACATTGGCTTTTCCTGTTCTCTATCGCTTTAATTTTTCCTCCATCTGCCCCATGTACTTGTAATGAAAGAGAAATGTGATTAAGTTTGTTATTGACACCAAATCCTTTAAAATTACAGGCTGTGACTGATATTTCTTCTTTTTCATAGCTATTAAATAGGTATCAATTCCCATGTGTTAACTCCAGGTTTACTGCACTCTTTTTCCTGGGAATGCAGCCATAGTTTCTTTCTTGTGAGCAAAGCTCAGCCTGAGGAGAAGTTCAGGGTGTCCCTACCTTAAGTCAGTCCAACATCTGGCTGCAGCATTTTGATGGTACCACACACCTGCTCCTTGCACTCATACCTGTCTTCTGTATTTTCTCTGGCCCTTGCCTAAACCTTCACTGAGCTAGAATAGCTCTGTCAGAAAGTGTGGAGGTTTTGTTTGTTTTGGTTTTTGTTTTATTGCTGGTTTGTTTGTCTTTAATTAGGTTAGTTCTGTGTAGGCTCAGTGGGCTAAAACAGTCCAAACTCAGGTTGGATGAATGTTAGAGCTGTCTTAGTACACAGGTGGGGATGTCAGCAGATCTCTGAATGTCAGATGTCAGAAGCTGAATTCTCCATAGCTGCCAGAGAACTGCTTGCTGTGACATTGGAGCTGTAGAAAGAGCAGCTAGATTTATTGCTTAAAACAGAGATAGCTGTTGGTGAGCAACGTCAGAGTGGATTTTTGAGAGAAAAGGGGAGAACATGTCACTTACTTTACACCTACTCTGTATTCTTGGATCTCTCTGTCATGCTCAGCCATGCTCTTACATGCTCTTGTAAGGAAAGTGTGCCTATTCTGGGGGGCGCATTGGAAATATCAAAAAAAGAGATTTATTTTTATTTTTTTAAGGCTAACAAGATACAAACCCAAGAAAGCCTTTGCAGCAACTCTGACTCTTATTCTCCTTGCTGGGAAGAAGAAAGAACTCACATTTCCAAACTTCTGAAGAGAGATATGGGTGTATGTAACTTCAAAGATGACAACAGTCTTTGTTGAGTCTGACAGTTCTCCTTAGTGCTGTCTCCGTGTGAAGCTGTTCACAAGTTTGCCATTCACATTTTAGTCCAAACCTTAAAAATTTAGAGCAACCACTATGAAAATGCAAGATCAGTGATAAAAATGACACACTGCACAGCTGAACAATGTATAGCCTTTGTGTAACAGCAGCAGAAACTGGTTTATCAGGTTCATGCAAGACACATAAAGATAAACTTTTGAAACAGTACAAAATCTACTGGAATATTGGCTGGTTTTCTGTCCTAGGTTTCTGTGGCTGGGTTTGGGGGCGGGGGGGGGGGACTACAGGGGTGGCTTCTGTTAGAAACTGCCAGAAGCTTCCCCTGTCCCATGGAGCCAATGCCAGCCAGCTCCAGGATGGACTTCCTGCCACTGGCCAAGGCCGAGCCAATTAGCAGTAACAGTAATGCCTCTGTGATAACATATTTAAGAACAGAACATTGTTGCACTGAAGAAATTCCAGCCAGGGAAGAGAGGAGTGAGAACATGGGAACAGCAAAGTAGACACCAAGGTCAGTGCAGAAGGAGGGGCGGGAGGTGCTCCAAGCACCGGAGCTGAGTCCCTGCAGCCCGTGGTGCAGCCCCTGGTGGGGCAGCTGTGCCCCTGCAGCCCGTGGGGGATCACTGGGGTGCAGAGATCCCCCTGCAGCCCATGGGGGAACCCATGCTGGAGCAGGTGGATGCATGAAGGAGGCTGTGACCCTGTGAGAGGCTCAGGATATGGCAGAGACCTGCAGCCCATGGAGAGGGAAGCCCAGGCTGGAGCAGGTTTTTCCTGGGTAGGACTTGTGGCCCCTGTGGGGGACCTACACCAGTACAGCTCATTCATGGAGGACTGTACTCCATGGAGGAGTGACCTACAGGAGAGCAGATTGGGAAGAAGTGTTGCTCGAGGGATGGATTCACATTGGAGAGGTCCATCAAGGACTGTCTCCCATGGGAAGGACACCACGGGATCAGGGGAAGGACTCCTTTCTCTGAGCGGCAGCAAAAACAACAACTAATTGTAATCCCTATTCCATGTCCCCCTGCACTGCTGGGGGGGAGGAGGGAGAATATGGAAGGAGGATGGGGAGAAGGTGTTTTTAAGACTGTTTTATTTCTCACTCTTTGGTTTGTATCCTGTTAGTAATAAATATAAGTTCTATACCCACTTTGAGTCTGTTTTGCCCCTGAAGGTAATCAGTAAGTGACCTCTCCCAGCTCTTATCTCTACTCATGAATCCTTAGCTGGTTTTTTGGGTTTTTTTTCTCTCTTCTGTCCAGTTGCAGAGGGAGAGTGAGAGACCAGCTTTAGTGAGTACCTGGCATCCGGCCAGGGTCAACCCTCTAAACTCAGCAAAAAAACCAAAAAAGGAGTACTAGGACTAATGGTAGTGAAATAAAAGCTGCAAAACCTAGGCTGTAACTGGTGTGAGGTAGTGAAAACTCAAAAGTTAGCTGCTTATTGGTTGATAGGAATTCTCCTTTTTCTGTATCACAGAATAGCACTGAAATCTTCCTCAACTGCTTTCAGCCTTGAGCCCAAAAGACATCAAGGTGTGCTGGAGTACTAGCCTGACCCAAAGTCTGTGTGCCAGGCCAGTGCAGGTAAAGCTGCAGACAGATAACTAAAGTTGTGAGGCTCTGTTTTGTTGGTGCTGGCAGCTCTGTCATGAAGCTCAGCTTCTCAATGTAGGGAAACTGCTTGTTGCTAGAAAAAACGCAGAAGGGCAAAACCTGACCCTGCCGAGAATTCAGAGGAAATAGTGATTAAAATAATCTGTGGGGAAGGCTCCCAGTGAGGAAGAGCTGTGCTGCAGTCCCAGGCTGAGTTTGGTCATCCTGAACCCAGACCAGCACTCCACAAACTGCTACTGGCAGGAAAGGGGAACCATTTCAAGGTGCTGTCATCAGCCACTTGAAGACTCCAGTTACATGAGTTACTCTAGAAGACCATTAGGATAGGAAATATCCTTTTGTTGCACCTTGCGTTTCTCTGGGATGCAAAAAAAATCCCTCTGATTTGCAGGGAGGTGCTCTGAGGCACCTATCAATTTTGTTAAGGATACCTTGAGCTCAGACTATGTTGCAGGGAGGTGTCCTGCTCCATAAACAGCACCACCTACTCCCAAGGTGAAAAAAGTATTTGCCTTTAAAACCTGATAGGATTGAATTAAGGCCAGTTCTGCACTGTATTACAGAACTTTTGTATTTTTCAAGTACAGATAAATGCATAGCATGAGGAGCAAAGAGAGAGCAGAGGAATGATTTCTTAGCATTAATGGCAAGCCTGTGGTGTTTCCTTGCTCTCTTCCAGAGCAAGGTGCAGCTATAATTATTTCTGCTGTTTTGATTCAAAGTGTTGCTCCACAAATAGTTACAGCCCTTAAGAATTGGACCAGTTTTTAACATTATTAAAACAAACCAGAATTCTAGTATGCTGGGGGCTCAGAACATGAGCTGTTAAGGGATAATATGAAACTCAAAAGACTTTTTTTGGAGACTAAACATTCACCTTTGTTCACTGGAATTCGAATTACAGAATGGTTTGGGTTGGAAGGAAGCTTTATAGAGCATAGAATCATAGCATGGCTTGTGCTGGAAAGGACCTTTGAAGATCATCTAGTCCTGCCATGGGCAGGATCACCTTACACTAGACCAGGCTACTGAGAGCCCCATCCAACTTGGCCTTGAACACTTCCAGGGATGGGGCATCCACTTTTCTGGGCAGCTTGGTCCAGTGCCTCACTACCTTCATCATAAAGAATTCCTTCTTTATGTCCAATCTAAATCTACCCTCTTTGAGTTTAAAACCATTACCCTGTGCCCTGTCATTACAAGGCCCTGGTAAAAGGGGCCTTGGTAAAAGGTTTCTCTTCATGTTTCTTATAAGTCCTCTTTAAGTATTGAAAAGCCACATTAAGGTCTTTTAGATTAATGAATGCTGAGAATCAACAACAGAAACAAGTGTGATCACTCTGTGGGCTTCTCGTTTTGGGCAGGTCTCAGGACTGTGCGTGTGCAGTCAAAATCAGTGAAGATTCTTAGATGCTTACTGAAATCAGGAGTCTTCTAGGGAATGGGTGTTAAAAGGGACCTGCAAAATCCTGTTCTTTCTGCCCAGAGATGGGATTACTGGGAGAATTTTGAATGGAGTAGTCTGATTCTGAGACAGCAGACTGCCTTGGCTCAACAAGCTGTTATGTTAGTTTTCTAATTCCTTTATGCCATGGATCTTCTGCAAAGGATCCTGAACCAAGTCAAAGATCAGGCTACTTTAAATCAAAGTAATTGAAAAGACAGTAGATGAACCAGGGGTTGACTTATTCTGAAGTGCAATTTGTGACTTGTGCATAAGGATTATCACCTCAGCTGTGAAGTAGAAATAAAGTGTATTTAATTTGAACTTTCTAGAGGTCCAAGTGGAATAATTCAGCTAAAGCAGGAAAGGAAAAGCAGCAGCCACAGGCAAAAAAAAAAAAAAAAAAAAAAAAAGAAAAGAAAAAAAAGCAGCCAAAGAAAAAAAAAAAAAAAAAAAAAGGAAGAGAGAAAAAAATTCCTTATTAAAAAAAACACGTTGGGAAAGGTTATATTTAAATGCAAAGCAAGGGCAACTGATCTTAATATGTTGTGACTACTCAGTCACTTATTTCCTGTTTATTTCTGTTTGTTTTGCAACATGCTCCAGACCTTTAACATTTTTAAATTTAAATTAAGAGTTATGGTTTGTTTTGTCAAATATCTTCACACACAGCAGATGTTTCATATTCAGAAAATCCTTTTTGTTTCAATAAGGAAAGCATTTTTCAAACCACTACTGCAGACACAAAACAAAGTTACCTTATTTTTCCAACTCACGCACTTGCGGAAAATGACTGCACTGCTCAGAGACGGTTTTATATTTATTACCTGGGTTAAAACATTTTTAAAAAATGTTTTAAAATTAAATATTACACACTATGGAGTTGAAAAAGATTGACTGTCAGCATCTCTTTCCCACTTGCATGTTTTAAAGACTAATCCTGTGCTGCAGGCTTTCCCTCAGAAGTGGCACGTGAGCTCTGCCTCTCCTGACCTGACTGCACCTTGTGTCCCAGGTCATCAAGATCCTGTTCTGCACCACTGGAAGGGTAAGAAGGCAAGATGGTGCATAACTTTTCTACATCTCAATAGGAAAATCCCAAGAACAAGTGGCATAATAAAATAGATATTTTACTACAGTAGGATAAAAATAGGAATGCAGATAGCCAGTAAATCCTTCATCCCTTACATGCTGGGAATCTGGCTTGCAAATGGCATGGGACAGACTCCAGATGAATTTTCCCATGTCCTGCTATACAGATCCTGTCCATGAAGAGGCTCTGCCTCCCTGCTGTGCCATGGTGCCTTTCAGTTTGTGTAACGAACAAAATCAGGTATTTTCTCCTGACAACCTGAACTGTTACCTCTGTCAGAACACCCAGCAGTGCACAGCACAGGCTGGCACTAAGGACTCCAGCACATTCCCTTGCAGTGTCTATTTGTGCTAATGTAGGAGCTGATCAAGCCCTGCATCCAATGCCTGGATGCTTTAGGGGAAACCTGGTCTGTTCATGGTCACTAACTCCTCAAATAAAATGTCTTTTGTGAGGCTCACAACATAGATCCCAAAGGCCCTTGCCATTTTGTCAATATAGTCCAAAACCAGTGTGTGGATTCAGAAAGTAGGAAAATATAAACACACTTTCTAGCCAAGTAAACTTCTATTTTCTCAGGGTATTGGGCAAAAGAAATCAAGCATGTTAAAAAAATAAAAAGCAAAATTATCACTAGCTGAGAAGATAGTAGGGAGGGTGACTTGCACAGAATAACACTAAGCTCCTGCCAGAACTTATACCCTGGGTGACATTGACACCTTTATTTACCCAGTCACAGATAGGTTACAACCTCAGCTTATGGATGGTGGCTGTATTTAAAAATAACACCCTGGCTTTGCATTGAGAACAGTTTTGCTTATAAGCTCAGGAAGCAGGGAAGCCTTGTGACTCACAGCCATCCTGACTTCATTATATGCCTATTTGTAAACATTAATTGATAGCTCTAATATCATACTTTATTTACTCTGCATCTTATTTTAGGGTTTTATCCTCCAGCCCTTAGTTGTATTGTAATCCTTGTGTTCAGTAGGACTGTTCACACAATGGAAAATTATTCATGTGAATAAATTATTAGCTGGAAAGCAGGTGTAGAAGTCTCCACTCAGCTGTCCCCAAGTGAAGAAGATTAATTATTTGCTAAAGGCCTGATCCAGCATCTGTATTCATCAATGAGCACATGTTCACTTCAGTTTAGGCCTTAACACTGGGGTCTCTCAACCTCTGACACCCTGTACTTCCACACTGAATGCCTCTTTAATGGAGGAGAAGGGTTGGGAACATTGTGGAGACAGTACCCACAGCTGTCATGGGGGAAAGGAACCAGTCCTCATCCCAGGATGTGGCACTTAATACCATGGTCTAGTTGTTATGCTGGTGTTAGGTCATAGGTTGGACTCAATGATCTCAGAGGTCTTTTCCAACCTCGTTGGTTCTGTGATTCATTCCTAAATGATAGCAATTTTGGGGGGGGAATCACACTTATCACCCTGTAACCCATGTTTTTCACACAGGCTGTTGTTTATCCACAAACACCCTTTCTCCTTAATACCTCAAACAGACCTGACACTGTATCAGAAAGGGAAAGACGTGGGGCATAAAAACATGGAGTCATTTGTCTGCTTTCCCATGTTTTTTGTGGAGGAGTGCTGGATTGAGTCCTGCAGCTCTCTTCTCCAGGGGAGTCCTGCCACAGGTGAATAACTTCCCTAGCAGAAAGCCTGGCCTCATAAAGGATCCTTTCCCCAGGAACCAATTTAAGGAGCAAAGTTGAAGCTTTTCCATCAGCAGTTTCAAATAATTTGATCAATACTGCAGAAGGTTGGTGTCAAATAATGCCAGGGTAAACTGCAGAAGTGTCAAGTGAATATATTCCTTTGATGATGGAGTTTGCAAAACCATTGAATGCCGAGTGTTACTGCACCTTCCCACACCAGCTTCAGACAAAGCCTCCCAACTGCATCAGACTTGCTCGGCAGCAACCAAGCGTGACCTGCTACAATGACAAAATACAAATCCTTCCCGTTAGCCCCACATCAATAATCGCATCAATAAATCCCACACACTGGGGGCAAAGCCTTCAACTGTGTCACCTCTGCATCCTGCTGCCCATTTCTTTCTCCTTTTCCACACAGGGTATCTGATTTGTCCGTGCTGTGCTACACACCTCACGGGAGCCAAGCCCACCTAAGGGGACAGCAGCTTGACCAGGGAGGATGTGGAAAAAAGCAGAGAAAGCTAAAGTAATCACGCTGAAATGTGCAAGATTGTTTGGCACCTTGAGCTCTCTCCAAGATTTTTACAGGTTAGAGCAGACATTCTCCATCTGTCCTGGGCAAAGGCTGGACAATGCCCTGGGCAACCAGTGCTAAGTGGCCCTGCTTGAGCAGAGAGTTGGCCCAGATGACCTCCAGAGATCTGTTCTCACTTCTACCCTTTGCAGTTGATCTCAGAGTCAGCTTGTGCAGATTTCCCTTTGGAGAAGAAAACTCCCAGCAGTTCATTAAGTAAGAGAAGCAGTGGTTTTGCCATCTGTGTCCACAATACCAGCAGGAAATGTGTTTAGAGGTGAGAACGTGCAGGAAACATGGAGTGAAGCTGTGTCCCACCAGCTCCTACTTTTTATGCAGTGACCTGGGGAGGTGGTACAGGTTCTGAGGAGACAGAGAAATTTATTCTGGATTAATTTCTTGTGGCAAAGATAGAGGAATTAATTTCAGAAGGAGACTCAGACACCACAAGGATAGGCTACATCTGGAAAAGCAGGTAGAATTAGATGACCATGTCTTTTCCAGAACACGAGAAGGATGTAAGAAATGCCTATGTCTAGCACCATAACACTAGTATAGGCCATGTTATTGATGATTAATTTAGAAAACATAAAAAATACATTCCTTTTTAGATCTTAACTTTGTTCTCTTATGTTTGGGTGCTTCCTATCTCAATGTGCAAAGAGATAAATATGAACTGCTTTATGAACAGTAAAGTACTGCTTTTACTGCAAGAGGAAGTAATTATCATTGTTTACATCACACATTGCCTTGCAACTGTTGTGTTAAGAGAACAAGCTCTAGGATAATCAGTGTTTTATAATTGTGGTTTTTTCCTTCTAAAGGGTCTAATTGTTGTGTCTTCTGTTTCTCATGGTGCAATCGCATCTTGCACAAAGGCCATAAAGATAAACTTTAGATAAATAAGATCTGTCTATAGATAAAACCTCTAAGACAAAAATCATAAAGTTGGAAATTGGGTGAAGAGTTTGTGAGAGCTGAGAATTTGCAAGGAGCCACATTTGTCTTTAATCATATTCATATTGCAAAGAATAAACGTGGCTTTATTATTCTCCCAGACAAAATGCCACATCATATTTTGCACCTCTAACAACAACTGTAATGTGGATAAGGACAACAAAGGAAGCATGGGATATGAAGGCTGGCTTGAGAATAGTGTCCTGGCCACTGTGCTCTGTGGGCTTAAGAAAAGCAACCAGGACATGAGCTGTAAGCAGTGATGTCTCCAGGGATGTGACAGGCAGACAAATGGGCATCTCCACTGTTTCACAGAAACTTACAGCTTCTGTGAAGACTTAGCACTACCTAATGTCCCAGGTGGGTTTAACTACCAGTCCTGAGCACTATTTCACCCCAAGTGAAATGCTCTAGTGCTCAATGCTCAGAGCACCCCAAGTGCTCTGCAGCAAGGCAATGGATTTTCCTTAGGGACTGCTCTTTTAAAAAGTGGTTTAGAAACACAAGCTCCTTTCCTCTTAAGGAGATTGTATTTATACAACCTGTCATAAAAACTGCCAGCAATTTTCTGTACAGAGGAGAAATAATGAATATTAGCATTAGGACTTTGGTTACCAGTGGAAAAGGCTTAGCAAAGACAAAAATATAGGATTTGATTGCAAATTTGTGGCAGTCAGTCCCAGAGGTGCTGCACAAAGGCATATTCCTTTGGATACTGCCAGTAAAAGGTACACGTGAAGAACTGAGAAAGTGGTGCTTGGTTTTAGGACTCAAGTGTATTGTCAGCACAAAATGCACGGCTTCAGATGCCAGGAGTTCTCTGGTGCCACACTGGCAAGTTCCTCCAGTTGCAGGGAAACTGTTTTGATGGCCAGCTAGGGGAGAACCTCTGTCCTTTTAATCCCTAGTTCAGCCTATCTATTTACCATAGTCTTTCTAATTTTACTACCTTGACAGTAATCTTGTTTGACCCTTCAGTTATTTCTCAGACATCCAAAGCGTGAAATAGCATTTTCACATCAGGATGTAAGTGACACTTTATTAGCACACTTTTGAAGAAACAGTGAGCATCAGAACCTTTTGGCCAGTTGAGGGACACAGACCTATCCCAAAACAGGAATCAGATTCTTGCCTAAGTTTTGCTGCATGGAAGTTGCTGACTCAACACAGGCAAGGCCTGGTGGGTGTTACCCTGGTGTGATCCTGCTTGTGAGCGATCGGCATCTGGAGCACACCTGTGGAGGAACCTGCCCTGCGTGGCCAGCAGTCCTCAAGAGAAACCGTGCCTTGGTTTCTGGAAGCTGCTCCATGAATGCAAAGCCCAGCTCATTGCCAGCATGAACTCAAACCTTGCTAAGGTCAGGACTGTCCCTGTAGGGTGCTCAGGGAGCCGGTTTCCGACAAGAAAGCTGGAGGAAGCTAGCCTCTATTTTAAGGAGATTATCTGCAACAAATATTTGTCAAGCTGAAGTACAGCAAAGGGTGATGCCAAGGCACATGTTCCTGTGACACAGTTATCTTCCAGAAACCCAAGCAGGATAGAGAGGATTCCGGCTTCTAGCTACAAGAGAGCAGCTGAGCATTAACACATAGTAACCTAATTAATTTATTCCCCAAAGGATAATTACTAGCTTTTTTTTTTTTTTGCCTTTTTTAACCCCTGCAAAGCAGCAGCCTAAGATTGGTGCTGATTTTAATTAACTAGCCAATGGGAGGCTGGATGGGCTGAGAAGAAATTTCCTACAAAAGTTAATTAATGCTCTGACCTAGTTAAAAGTGTTGCTTGAGTGGAAATTAGGGGGAAGCTGACATCAACCAGTTATGGGTCTTTTAACATCCATATTACCGGTCATATAATGAGCCTTCCCATGTGATCCACAGCACTTAAATTAGCAACCTAGAAGAATTTAGTGAACACACAAGAAATAAGTAATTTCCAAGGCAAGCATAATTCCTTCTTTCTGAACACACCCAAGTTAGAAAAGGAAAAGGTCCTTTTTTCTCTGACCAAGCACCTGGTTTATTTTGGTGGGTGATATGAGCTCTGCTGCTTTAACAAGAGTATAACTATCTCTGCATTTCTTCCTTTTGTCTTCCCAGATCTGTTTTCATCATTTAAGGCTCAGATTAGTAACTTCTGCCTTGATTTATTTTCCCATTACTGAAAATAAGGCACTTTAGGATCTTATTTAATCTTTTTGTTTCTTTGGGAAATAAAAGATGATTTGACTTACTGATGATCTGTAAAGTCTTCATATAAAAGCAAATTTCTTTCCTCATCTCTGAAAACCAGGACTCTCTGATTCTTGCCTTGGCCCCACAGCAATTTATAACCACCAAATCACTTTTGCAAGCTGATGCCAATGAATGCAGGACATTGATTATTGCTCTATTATTCTTCATGGGTTGTATTTTGCTTTGCATTGCCCTGTCTTGAGAAGTTACCATCTGAGTGGGCAGAATAACCACATTGTGGAAGAAATGAGGTTTTAGTTCCCTCCAATTTCACAAGCAGGATTCTGAGGCACAAAGACATGAAAATAATTTACCAAGGTCACAGTAGTGCAGGCAAACCATCCCATCCTTTGCCCATTCCTCAGCATTACATCATCTTCGTCTCAGCTGGCAAAGAGCACTTAGGATAATTGCAGTTAGAAGGTCACAGAAAGATATAATTTTAAAATTCAGGTAAACTACAGATCCGTGTAAGAATCTCTTCCTTTTTGTGAACAACTTCACCACGGTGGTTGGGAGTCAGATCCTGCACCCAAATGTTGTGAAACATTGACTCATAAAGCAAGCGACTCTGAATCACTGTGAATCACTGATGCAAACTATTACCTGGCAGCTGAGCAGCACTTCCTTTCTTAGGTATCCATAGGTAAGTGGTGGCTTACACACTGTGCTAGTGGAACCCCACCACTCTGCTAGGTCACTTCACAAAATCCCACAACATTTCTCCTCTGCAAATCACAGCTTAATGTTTTGTGGGAAGCCTGAAGCAACTCCTTCCTGGGAGGCAGGAATTATACACCCTTGAGATCCAACTTATCAATAAAATGAAGCCCAGTTCTTGGTGGAGAATATGTTTAAACCTTTCTGAATCTCATGAAAATCTCTTTTGATCAAGGATACACCAATTACCTATTTTCTCCTTTTTTCTGCAGGAACATGTAAATGAGACATTGAAAGAACATCAGAGGTAGGAAAAGATTATTGAATTGTCGCCCTGTCTTTAGCACCTGATTTGGGTCATGGAGGCAGGTTTGTACAAGAGAAGGGAGAGCCAGGTACAGTTACTTTAAAGAATTGATCAGTGTCTGTATATAGCATTGGGCATGTGGGAGGCTTTAGCTGCTTGCTGCTGTGATTTTGTCCCAAATAAGGGACTAATGGCTTTTAAAGAAGAGCCTAAAGGACTTAGGTGCTGAGTCCTGGCTTGAAGGGAAGGTAAGCTGCCCACCTTCGGTTATCTATTTTAAATATTGCTGCTGTTCCCTTTCCCCTTCTGTATTTGATATTCTACCATTTTATCTAGTTTTCCTACATTTCTTCCCTGAATTGAGATGCTCCTACTGTCTGCTTCTGGTCCCCATCACCCTTCTGCAGTGGGGGTGACTGAAGACCAAAGCTGTACTGTGTAGCCTTGGTGCAAGCTGCTTCCTGCCTGTGCTCTGCTACGCTGCAAGACCCCTGTCTTGCATCTCTTGGGGTGTGTTTGATTTTCATCATTTCCTTCTCCCTGGGCTCTGGAAGCACAGGAAAAAAGGGCATGGCCTTTTGTAGGGCCCACTTGATCTCTTCTCCCTGAACTAGTTGTTCTGATAGCGGTTGGTTGCCCACAGAGGAGTTGATATGTCTACATGAAGGAAACCAAGACATGGTCTTGTTGGGCACGTTCACTTTTTGAGGAAGATTTTTCTCTGGCAACACTCTCAAGACACCTCTCATCTGCCAGGTAGGTGAGCATGAAGCTGAGACCTCCTCTTCATGGAGCTGCTGATGTCCTACCTTGCATATCCCATCTCTCCTTTTGGTTCCTCCTTGCATACCTTGCACACTCTTCCTATCCTCTCAAGAAGGACATCCAACTGGGGAGCATTAAGTAATAGTGATCATGCCTATATGGGCACTTCCTTAACACTGGACCTTTGTCCTATGATGCTTGTTTGGACTTAGCTCCATAGAGTCTCTTTTGACATGTCCTTGCACAAGAGTTCTGTGAATATGGGTGAGTTAACCTTGTCCCAGAAAGAAACCTGGAGTTAACTTTGCCCTTCAGTGATGCCGCTTCTCTTTATTACAGGTTTTGTATTTTTTGTTTACATGATGATCCTTGATGGACCTCTGAGCTCAAAGAAATACTGTCTCCCATCTCTCCTCTCCATGAAGGAAACTGAAAGAGCAGCTGCTAAGAGATTCCTGGCAGAGAATCCTGCCCTTGGAACCCTGACTCAAGGCATGTGATTGTGAAACACGCCCACTTGCGTGGATGCGACGTGGCTTGTTTGCAAATACTGGAACTTCAGCTGAAAGGTGCCAAGTGCTCACAACTATCCAACAGGATATTGTTGGTGACCTCCTTTGTGAAGAATGTCCCACTGTTACTGCCAGCAACAAAGTACTGGCACGTCCAGGAGGCAAAAGGACAATGTAATAGTAGCCACCAGCCTCTTGAGGGGCAGTTGAAAAGATGACAGAGACAAACTCTGCTTGGTGGTGGCAGATGGTGTAACCAGAAGCAAATGTCACAAATTGTGCCTCGGGAGGTTCAAGTTGGGTGCTGGCGAAAAAACTTTATCATGGAGAAGATGTGCAGCAGAGGTGTTGGGGGAACCTCTGTCCTTGGAGGAGGTTCAAGTTTCTGCTAGACAAAGCCACAGCAGACCTGATCTAACATTGGCAATCATCTTCTTAGCAGGAGGTTGGAATAGAAAGAGATTCCAAAGGTCACTTCCAACGAAATACTCCTAGGATGACAATCTCGCCTGTTGGCATTTGCTGTGGGCAGACCTGGGGATTTGTAACTGCAAATCTGACTGTGTAGTGGGAGGAAGGAAGAACCCAGATGGCAGCAGACTATCAGGGGCTCCCAGGCAGCTGTTTCCACCAGCAAACAACCCCTCCAGCCTTTCTCTAGACACAGGACAGCTGTAAGGACAGTTCTGTGGTTTGAAAACACTCCTTGCAGCACGGGAGGCACTAGAGCTACAAGCAGACACATCAGGTATTTGCTCTCATGGGGGGCAGGGGGGGAGGAAAGAGCTAAAGATCATCATGGCCAGTGAACCTGACTTCCTGTGCGACTTAAAAATCAGTATGAAGTCCAAGGGTTGGTTGAAACCAATCATTTGACCATTATGCTCCCTGTTCATATCTTACCCAAGTCTGTCCAGAATGTATGCACGTGTACCTGCTGAAAGTTTGTGGTTCCAGAGCTGCTCAAGGCCAATGACTGGAATAACTGAGAAGCTGTATTACCTTCAGAAATGCAATACCATCCCCGGAGGTATGTAGCACATTATTTAGAGACTATTCTGGGCTTCATTTTGGCCAAATATTGTATTTAAATGCATTTTTAAAAATAGCTACTACATCACTATGACTGCTAGTCTCTTTGGCATTCAGTCTAATGAATCAGTGGTCAGTTATTTCTTGGCAGGGAAGTAAGACTGTCTTGGGTCATATTTGAAATAAGACAGCATGTGCAATCTAAAAGCTAAATGAGAAAGAGACCATGTAAACAATACCTCATTTAACTTTTTGGGGGGAGGGAGGGGGCAGGGAAGATGTTGTAATCTAGTTTAAAGCATGCTAGGGCTTTGAGGAAGAACTGGAGCACTGCACAAGCAGCATGTGTTACACAGGAGGCAGTTTGTGCTAGTCCTTGGTTTGAGAAGATTGAACCCTGTCTGTAATTTTAAAGGCTTACACAATACACAAAAAAATATTTTCAAGGGGAAAATTCAAATGAATCCTGAACCTTGGGAACAGGATGGGTAACTTATTAGTGCTAATGTAAAAGCACTTGGCATGATTCAGGGCACCCAAATGCACCATTAGCACTAAAAAGTCTTAAATTAATGAATTAGTATCCATGCTTGTCCTGAATGAGGTAACATTTTTCCTGCTAAGAGATAGTTCTAGACAACAGCAACAAGGAGCAATCTCTGCACGGTGAATTTTTGTCCCTCTGACTGTACCCCAGATGGGAAGGGCAAATTTGGGCTGCTGTTGGTATCAGTTGACAGCGTTCAGTGCAAGGAGTTTGCTGGCAGCAAATTTTGGACTGTGGAAATTCATCCTTTGCTCACTTCTTGGCACAATGCAGCTGCCTTTACAGCTTCTAGAGCAGACATCACTGCCAGTCAGCAGGAGCAGGTTGCCCTGTTTTGGCCCTGTCTGTGCTGTTTCATCCCTGGCCATTTTAGGGCAGAAGGGGCAGATCTGGCTGTGGTCTGTTCCCAGCCCTACCTGTGACAGTTCAGTTTTGGATGTCAGATCTAGTCTGGCATTTTTAGCTGTGTCTAATAGACCCTTCTCAGGACAGGATTTCTAAAGGGGACATTTTTCCCACCATCTCTCAGGGAGTTCCCAGCAGGGATATTCCAAGGATATTTTGCATTTTTGTGCTGTTTCATGTCTGGTTTAGTTGCCTTTCAGCCCTCAGTAGTTCCCTGTGTTTGTGATTACAGTCTCATTTAACATCCTTTGCTATGGAAAGTTGTAGCAGTGCCAGGGGACTGCTAAGCAAATGCCAATGCAGATTTAAGAGTGGGAGGGAAGCATCATGAGACATGATGTTTATGAGGCAAGTGAACCCAAAGGAGGAGGAAATGGAGGAAGGGAGAATCTACTGCCAAGGGAGGATCTACTGCCAGAACATCTATAACATCTATTGCCAGAACAATGGTCTTGCAGGAATCATGTAGCTCTTTTAATTTCTGTAACATGCAACATGCTGTGCTCTAAAATGACAAGATTTCGTTCCAGTCTGTGGGAAATTGCTGTTATTTAATAACTCCAGGATTCCCTGATGGTGGGAGCAGCTGTTCCTTAGATTCAGTGATACATCCATCCAGAAAGGAGATTTGGGTGAATCTGAGCACTTGGGATCCAGCACAGTTCACAGAATCACAGAATATTTTGAGTTGGAAGGGACCTGCAAGGATCATTGAGTCTAACTCTTAAGTGAATGACCCATAGGGGGGAACAAACCCACAACCTTGGTGTCATTAGCACCATGGCTCTAACCAACTGAGCTAATCTCAGGATTGTCTCCGTTAGGAGGAAAAATTGGTACTAACAGCCTGGTAGGGTTTTGTGGGCTTGTAACAAGCCAAGAAAGTACTACATGAACACACAGCAGACAGACATATCCTACTTCCCAGCTTTTTCTGATGCTTCTAAACACAAACACCCCAGACCCTCTGTTTATTGTTGGAGAGGAGTTGTGGCTTGGCAGGTCCTGGCCCTGCCATTCCTTGGTTTTAAGGGCCTGATCAAAGCAGAGACACAGCCAGCTCAGGCTTCTCAGGTTTCAGGCTGTGCTCATGGCTCTAGTATTTTTTCCTCCAAGACTGAGGTAGCGGTAACAGGTTAACAAACATTTGGCCTGCTGCCATCTTGGGATCAGGAGCTTGGTGACAGCTGATAAAAACCTTTAGCAAAACACAAGCCTGTGTTACAAAGCACTTGAGATGCCCTCCTGAGCAAACAGAGGATGACAAACTTCCCAGTCAGGTGATCCCTAACTAAAACCACAGTGGTATCCATGTCTAGGCACACTTCTCTTTCCTTTTCTGTGTGTCCATCAGCAAACTCAGATTTTTACTAAGGGCATATCAGGTTCTTCCTGCTCCCCCCTCCCTTGCTTTTTAGGGGAAAAGTTGGAAGTTTGAAGTTACAAAATACAAGAAAAATATCTGTCAACATAACATAGCCCTCAAATATGTTGCCAAATTCTATCTGTTGCACCCTGGTTTTAAACGTGCTGAGAAGCCAAAACTTGCAGATTGCATCACCCTTGGAAAAGAAATCTCCACCCCAGGAATCTGCTCTATTCTCAGAGTAATGTGAACCAGTGACTGAATCACTGCAGCTTTGAATTCTCTTTTTTCTTTTTTTTTTCACTAACTTGGGTTTTTTAATTAGAGGTCTCTGTTCCCATGCCTGCCAAGGCCAAATTCTGTGATCCAGTCAGTAGACAGATAACTGGTGCAATGTAACTGCAAAAAAACCAATGTTCAGTACTGAGAAATGTGAGCATCAAAAACCTCTTAGTAAGTAGGCTGCAAACAATCTCTTAAAAATAGCTAATCTAAAAATAAAAGTGGTTAAGGAGCTTACATCTGGAGACTAAGAACAGTGCTCTGTCTGCAAAGTATCTTTGCCTTCAGGCAATAAATAAGCCTTAGGCCGGAGAGCAGGATCTCTTCTGTGGATCTGCTCACATGCAGAGCCCAGGGCAGTCTTAGTCTGATGCTTTTATCCAAGGAATTCAAGGTCGACTTCAGCTGATTCAGGAACACAGGTTATGAAATCTTGCTCCAGCAGGCCAGAGGTCTTGTGGGGTTCTCCTGCCTCAGCTTAAGTCCAAGGCTTTTGTATTGCTTCTCCCAAGCTCTGTGAGCAATGGGAATGGAAAACCAGGCTGAGCAGTAGTGGGTATGTGCCAGCCCTGGAAGCTGCATGGCTCTTCCTACTCATAAAGTTATTACAGGATGAACTCTATACTAGTGGGAGGTCATGAATAAATGCAACTAGAAGGACAGCAGAAACAGTAGCCTAAAGCCAGCACCAAGGCTCCAATCTATTTAAACAAAACACATTGTTGTCTTCAGTCTTTTAGAAATAGTGGGGGCTTTTGGATCTGTGGATTGAAGTGGGAGGCAAGGATGATAGTTTGGTGTTCCTTCTGAGGTGGTCATGGAGATTTATGTCACAATAGTAGTATGTTCTCAGTGTTGGTGATACTGGATCAGAGAAGCTCATGTGAATACTTGCAAGCAACCTGAAAGCTGACACAGACTGAGGGAAAGATCAGTTAATGCATTAATATATCACTCTGTCAGGTTTCATAGCTGGAAGCCAATGATCTCCAGGCTGGGGGACAATTCCCATTGCACTTCTACTCTGCTGAAAACTCAGAAAAAGAAGGCTCAAACCCACTCTCTCACTGCTGAATAGCCCAAAGCAAAAAGGTAGCAGTGAAGAAAAAAACTTTCTTTTTGTTCTGGTGTAATTGCTGGTATAACCAGCAGGACTTTGTGGGCATTTCACACAGCTCAGGAAGAAGCCCTGCCCTGCCCAGGTGGAGTACTGGAGCATAGCTGGAAGCCAACATCTCTCTGAACATTTTCTTGCCACTTGTTACAAGAACTATGTCTCTGCAGAGAGTTGGAGCTCAACAGTGTCCCTCTCATGGAGGGGCACTGATACATGCCTGGATTTTAGTGGGCTTTAGTCCTTTAGCTATGACTTCAAAGGAGTGCAAGGATTAGAAGCAGACATTTCTTGAATGAACTTTACAGAGGACCAGACTTTATCCAGAAATTATGGGAAAATGTGTAACTACTCCCAAAAAACCCTAAAAGCCCCAACATACCCCACCATAATGTATGGGGCAGGGTAATAAGGCTGTCATCTCAAATTGAGAAACACTGAACAGGATAAGAATGGAGCCTCCATTTTAAGTTATAAAAATGCTCTCCTAGAACCGGTGTGTGAAATTAATACCAAAGCTATTGTCAAGTCTATGCCTTATGAGTGGGAACTAATTAATGTAAAATTATATGCTCACAGCTGCAAAAACTAGTTAGAAGCTCCCTGAGGTGATAGAGTGGAGAGAATATCTCCGCTCTTAAGCACTGGAGGCCTTCTAATGGAGAAAAGTGCATAATTACTGCAATTAACACTTCTTGATGGACCTCTGTACTACATCAGGCACTGGAATATTGAGGCAAGAAGCCAGACTATTTCCTGTTCTCCTGTGACTATTTACTTCAAGCATCTTTTGGAAATTCCCTAAAGGCCCAACAGCATGAGAACATGACATATCCTTGGTGGATAATTATGTGTATATAGACGTATGTAGGTCCAGCTGTAACAATTGCCATCCAGATCCCAGGGTTACAAGAACTTGAAACTTAGACAATTTGCTGCCAGAATGAAAGGAGTCCAGTTGCTGGCTGGAGCATTAAACAGGGGATAAATAACAGAGGATAAACCAATGGTTAAAGGTTAGTTTGCCCCAAATGGAGACTGAGACATAGAATCATAGAATAAGATGGGTTGGAAAGGACCTCTGAGATCATCAAGTCCAATCCTTGATCCACTACTGCTGCAGTTACTAGACTATGGCACTAAGTGCCACATCCAGTCTTTTCTTGAACACCTCCAGGGACAGAGAATCCACCACGTCCCTGGGCAGCCCATTCCAGTGCCTGATTACCCTCTCTGTAAAAAACTTCCTCCTGATATCCAACCTAAACCTCCCCTGGCAGAGCTTGAGACCGTGGCCTCTTGTCTTACTGCTGGTTGCCTGGGAGAAGAGCCCAACCCCCACATGGCTACAACCTCCTTTCAGGTTAATTGTAGAGAGTGGTGAGGACTCCCTTGAGCCTTCTCTNCAGAGGCAGAATCACTTCCCTGCTCCTGCTGGCTACACTGTTCCTGATACAGGCCAAGATGCCATTGGCCTTCTTGGCCACCTGGGCACACAGTGTTCAGCTTCCCATCAATCCAAACTCCCAGGATCCTTTCCACCTGGCTGCTCTCCAGCCACTCTGTGCCCAGCCTGTAGCAATGCAGGGGGTTGTTGTGCCCAAAGTGCAGGACCCAGCACTTGGCCTTGTTGAACCTCATCCCGTTGGAATCAGCCCAACTCTCCAGTCTGTCCAGGTCCCTCTGCAGAGCCCTCTGGCCTTCCAGCTGATTGACATGAGCCTACATAAGACCGGTCCTCCAAATATCCCTGCTCTATGTGCTTCCTTCATCACAACTGCGTAGTGCAGGATTAAGGTGGGGCAGCAGCTGTGTCTCAGCACAGGCAGAGCCATTAGGATGGACAAAATCACTGAGCAGCAGGAATGCAAGGGTGCAGGTGTGAAGACTTAAATAGAAATGCAGTGCAAGAGGAAAAGTCTGGAAGCAGGAAATACAATGCAAGTTAAGACAGACCCAAGTTGTGCTTAGATGCATAAGAGTTAAGTTACAGTGCGCTTCATGTCTATGCTTGAGTCCCATAATGCTTGTTTTATTTTCAGTGAATTGTCATGCAGAAGGGCGCCCTGTAGGGAGGAAATGAGGCCCCACAGAGCCTTATGTCTGCATCCACTGTGCTAAAAAAGCTTAGGCAGAACAAGAATAATAGTGTTAGCGTCCTAAGAAGCTTTCATTCAAGCAGCAGCAGATGCAAAGGAGGTAGCCCAAAAAGGAGGGAGGTAACATCAATCAGAGCGCTAGAAGGCATGCTACTGCACACATTCCAGCAGAGGCTCTCAAAGGAAATAGAGCGGATTTGGTACAGGATTGTAAGAAAAAAAATTGGCTCCTGCTTGTACTGGAATATCCCCAACATTAACATGGTCAAGCCTTTGCCACAGAAACCTACTTTTTAAAGAGAGAGCAATTTTCCCCTTCAAATTACAAAATAACGAGACATTGTATTAATACATGAATTGGCTACCATGACTTCATGTTTAGTTTAGAAGCGATGCCTTAAAAAGTCAGCTAATGCTGGCAAGCCACAGCAAGACATAATTTTAAAAAACCCCACACCTCAATTTAGTGGCATGTGGTACAGCAGAAAATAACATTTGGTCTTCAAAATTTCCCATAGCTCAGGGTGTTGACTGCAGCAAGCAACAGGCTTGTAACTAGGCTAACTCCTAGTTACTGAAGGAGGAAGCAAAAAGCATAACTTGTCTTATGGCCAGGGAAGAGAAGGCCAAGAATGTTTTTGAGTGCCTGGCTGACCCACTTTTTTTAATGCAGATGACTGCTTGCTGCTCATAAACTTGTCTTGAGAGAAGTGCAGTGACCAGAATACAGTTTATGGGGTTGGAACAACTTGATAGGTGTCTACTTGACTGTGCATGAGAAAGACAAGTAGGATAGCTTATATGTTGACCTTAGTGTTAATCAGGAACCTGAATCAGCAGTAAGTTCTCTGTGATAGCTCAGCCCAAACTCTATAAGGCGTTGTTCCTGCAGTTATTGCTGTTTGGAGATAGTAATAAAGAGGAGGGGTATTTTAGTTTAAATGGAAGTGACAGTTTAGAGGGAGGTTTGCTGGTTTGAATGTGATTGCATTTGATATGACAGAACATGAAACACACAATGTCTTCTTACCTGGTCCTGAAAACTTAACTTTCACAAACTTGGAGGGACCATAATAGTCTTCATCTGATCAGTTAACACAGCTGGATGAATCAATGAGTTTTTGGGTAACCAACCCACTTTATTTTTTAATACAGCTTTTATGTCTTTTACTTCTGCAGCCGAGATGCACTTTCCATCCTGTTACCATGGTGTGCACACAAAGGACACAGCTATAGGTGAAGGAATGACGATCATGCAAAAAGTCACTTGAGAATGCCAGGGGTCCTGCCTTTTATGGGACAGTGGGGTCGTGGAAAAGAGCTTTTCTTCCAGTCTTCCTCTGCATTTTGCTATTTTCAGTGTCACCAGCAAACCTCACTCATCTGGAAGGAGTGGAGATGAGTTGCTATTTCTCATCTCAAGGGTTTGAAGAGCTGTTTCTCACGCTGGCTTGCCTGAAGCCTATAAACACTCATTCCTGGGGTAACCTTAAGAGGCTTTTCCAGAGCAAAGGCCATTAAAGCACTGTCTGCAGTGCTTTGGGAGAACTTCAGAATGGGAATTCAGTACAGCCTAATCCTCCATCTGTAACATTGTAACAGTGTCTAGAGTTGAGAAGTAAAATGCATTCAGATAATAGATTTAAATATACTGATGTTCTTTCAATTTTGAGAACACTGTGAGGAGTCAACTCAAAACACTGAAGTATACAGACTACAAACTTTGGTTTATTCATATCTGTTAATCAACAAACTTCGTATATTCAACAGTGAGAAAATCAAGGTTGTCTGTGTCTCCTTCAGCCAATTTCCTGGATTAGCTTCTATTCAGCTGTTACTCTGTTTCTATGTGTTAAATTAACTTCTAGCTATTGTGAAAGAAAGAAGTAGACTTACACCCTGTGGAATGACAGCAGGAAAGGCCTGAAAAGACTTTGCAAGGCCTGAAAAGAATTTACAAGTTCTGCTGTTTGTGAAGACAGACTTTTTTCCTTCATCTTACATATTAAGTATTTAAGATGGTAAGTTGGCAGACATACATTAGCTTCAATACCGTGAAATTGTACAGCTTAAGACTCTGTCCCTCAGGCTGTCAACACTCTGAAAGCTCCCATTGCAATAGAGCTTCAACAGTCAGAAGATGTATTTCCTGTGAGAGACATATAGATAATTTTGTTTATGAAATCGTCATATGGTTAGTAAGAGAAGTTAATTAATCAAATATAAGTCTTTTAGCTTGTGCATATAGTTTTTGCAATTTGTAATATAATAAGGGCTGTTTTGTTAGGAGAAACTGAGTTAGGCCTTGTAGCTACACTTAGTTGATAATTTGTAACAACCTGGTAATGCCAGATGTGTAAAGATCTATCACCACATAATAAGAGTTGCCTTGTTAGCAGTATATGTAAGACTTGGAGTCATGCCTTGTGTGATAACTACAGCCATGAAGTATCTAGAAAGTATATAATTCAAGGAGAAATTGCAATCATCAAAGATATGATCACCTGGAGAAG
>VYXB01004880.1:94238-189919 GCA_013397135.1 Pachyramphus minor
GGGGGGGCCCTGGCTCGTCCTGTGTTGCTCTTGTTGTCCTCCACTGCCAAGGGAGCGGTTGTTGAAATGATTCCGTGTCTGCCTGCAGGAAAAGGGGAGAGAAAGGACACCGGGAGGAAGAGCACCCCCTCACCTGCATCTGCCCGAACGAGCTGAGCAGGGCAGTGGGTAAGGCCAGCGCCTCGCCCCCCGCCTGTGTCCATTGCACTTTCCGGATGTGCTGCCAGTCGGGAAAGCTTGTGCAGGGCAGGTGGCATGCCTTTGGGGAATGCCTGGTAGCATTTCCACCGTTTGAGGCTGGCCCAGAGGAAAATCCGGTTTCCTCCTGAAACTGCTGCTGGTTGCTCACTGAAAATAATTGTGGTAATGGCACAGAGTGGGAAACAGGATTTGGGTTGTGTGAATCTGTGGTTTACTCTACAGGGTGGGTTATGTGGCCCTATTAGAACACGTTTCCTGATTGAGGTTTGACACAGCACAGGCTATCTGTTGACATCAAGGCACATTAGATAAACCTGTTGAGGAAATACCTGCTCTCCACAGGAGGGAGGGAAGGTTGTCAGCTTTAATTTGCTTCTCTACTTGATGGGTTTTGAATAAACAGCCCAATCTGGTGTCTTCCTGTAAAGAAATTCTTGACTTTATTTCTGGAATAGACCACCCCTTTTCCAGGAGATCTCCAGTGCTGTCAAAAACATTCCAGGGCCTTACTAGATGTGCTGTTTCTGATTCCTAGGAAAACTTTTCCTCTGTGCCAGACCCAGCAAACAGGGGTGTACGTGATGAGTGACTGTTGGCATCAGCTGGCATATGTACTTCATCAGCCAAATCAGCTGATGTGAAGCATCTAACTGACCTGTTTGTTTCATTCCAGCAAGATGGGATTGACAAACCATGAAGGAATAAGGAGGGGATCCTGAAGCAGTAACAGACTGTTTGCTCCTGGACTCTGCCCAAGGGGACTGTTTGCATATCAGTGCTCTTACCAGGTATGGCACAAGGATAATAGTGCCTCTCTTTCATATGCCTGAAGGCCCAGGGCTGAGCCTATTCTCACAAACAGGTCTCACCATCACTTTTGGGAGTAGGACTGCTGTGTACTTGACCTAAGTGAACTAGAGGGAGAAACTAGGGGAGAAATCCTTTTTTTTTTTTTCTTTTAATGCAGCTGATTTGTTTTACATAAACTGATCAGAACATGGTTGCACATGTTGTTAGTCCTGTTGTGGCAAGACCCCAACGAAGGGGACCACCACAGGCAGCTGACAGAGACAGCCAGGACCACTGCAGCCCCATCAATGACAGTTCTGGTATCACACCAGCAGCTCCTATTGCTGTAACTTGCCACTTACCCTTGGAGGGATAGAATTCATTGTGATTTTGGTGTGGCTTTTTGATTTTTGGGATTTTTTTTTTCCAGACCAATGACTGAAATAGGCAGTTCTCTAAGATATGCTTGTACTTTAAAAGTAGCACACGTCATGAACACAATATGTGAGGAAAGTTTCTCCTTCTATGTGTTCCTTACACACAGATTGTTTACCTTTTGGAACTAGAAGAGCACGGGAGGAGAAGCTTCCTTCTGCAGTGACTGGCCTGGAGAAGAGGGTTGTGTACTTTGTTTTGTTTTTAACCTTACACTCCCTTTTACCTGGAAACTTCCTGTGAATGCATGGACCTTGTCCCTCCAAGGCAAAGCAGCTGCTCTTCTCTGGTATTACAGCCAACATTCCAACATTACCACTCTCTTCATTAGTGAGTTGGTCAGCATTTTGAAAGGTCAGAGGTGCATCTTAGCTAAAAGTTTGCTTAACACAGAATCACCTGAGGAATGGTGGTGTTTTTGTGTTTTTATTTGTTTGTTTTAAATCTTCTCTTGAGGGTATTGACTTTATTTTTCAGTACTAATCCTTTCTGGGGATTTCTTTGCCCTCTATGCCTGTAACATTCCTTTCTGGTAATAACCCAGAGACAAGAATTTGTCCTCTTCATTTTATAGAAGAGAAGATAAATGTGAGCTTGCCAAGTCACAGGATCTGGTTCCTCTGGTTTCCTGACCACTGGGTCTGGTTCCTCTGTCCTGTCGCTCTTTAGTGAAATAGAAGGAGTTCCTGCCCTCCCAAGTTTTTGCATTTCACTCCTCTTCTGCCCCAGACACTTGTGTGACTGTGCTTGGAGCTGCTGGACTGGAACACTTCAGTTTCATCCTCTCCAAAAGAGTTGCCCGTCTGCTGCGGCCCTTGATGTGGAGCCGAGTGGCACCAACCCTTTCCTGCTCTCCACCCAGCTGTGTGTTCTTGCCCTCTGTGGTGGTGGATGGGTTGAGGACACTTGACAGAAGGATTCTGGGGTGTGGGGATGCCTCAGCCAAAGCTTTCCAAAGTGTTGTGCACAGGGTATACAACATAGCTGCCCAAGTGTCTCCACACCAGGAGGTCTTTACCATCCCTGTGAGACAGACTACCAAGTTTTAAGATGCTTTTTCTTTCTGCCAGTGAACATGGGCAAGAGGGGTGGGTTTAACTTGAGAATTCTGGAAGCATCAGTGGAAAGGCACCCTGTGGAACACGTTTCCTTCTGAATTGCACATATAGTATATACCCTGGGGAGTATATACTTCATGGCTTCCTAGTTTTGGGGCCTGTGTCTGTATTTCTGGGAAGCCTCTAAGAAAGCCAAGTTTGTTGTGGACTCCTAGTTATCCTACTTAGGGCGGAGGGCTGTTGCCTATGGAATTGACTGTTGTTCTTTCTTTACATCTTTAAATTTGTGCTGCTTTTTTTAAATGAAATATGATTGTGCTAAAACAATTCCTCACAGCTCATGAAGTGGTACAAAAATGCCCAATCATTTGTGTTGACTTCTACTTAGATTTTCATGCTCTAAAAACCCAGCTCAGTTGCATTTTTGTCTGCAGTGGGACCATGGAAGGAACAGAGGTGTCACCAAGTCTTAACTCAGAGGAGAGCAGTGTGTTGGACCTTCCCTCTGTTTGTGACCTGGCAGAACTCTTTGTGCCTCCACGCAGCGCTGAAAACACTGAGGAACTTTATCGTTCTGTAGATGCTTTTCCTTCTCTGCCCACAGGTAACAGCTTCTGCTTCTCCACATGCTCTTTCTTTAGCCAGTTCAGGCAGTGTTTTGTGTGAGTAGGTAACTGCAGTCTGGTACTGGTGCATCTGCCTGTTTTAATACACAATTTAGCAGAAGTACAGTCTGTTCCAACTCCATAGATACAGTGTGAACTGTGGATTGATGGGACACAGGAGAGGAGTTCAGAGGATACTCTCAGCTGCTAGTGTTTTGACAACACTCTTTCTTCATGTTTAATGTGTTCTCAGAAGGACTTGAACTAGTCTACAGAGCAGTCATTCAGACATCAGCAGGAAATAATGTCTCATGTTACCATAGTCAGTAAGAACTTTTAAAAGTTTTCCTTATATTCTTCACATGCTCATCATGTATCTTGCAGTCGTGAACTCAGGATGTGGCCTCTGCAACCCATTACTTTATAGCTGAATGTTTGCTTGTGCTACTGACATGAGTGTGATGAGAGAACTGCTTCAGTTCGACTCCTGGGAGGCAGCAGTCTCCTCACTTGAAAGAGGGCTGATTCCTGCAGAAACATCATTTTAGGTCAACCATTACTCCCTGTTCTTGGGAGTAATGGTGTATCTGAGATGGTAAGGGGTAGCTGACACATGCTCAATACCACAGCCCTCAGGCCAGTCAGCTTGAATACATGGCAAGAAATGTGAAATCGAAATGCTCCGGCCCAGTGACACTTCTTACCATATATTCATGCTGTCTGGGATGAAGTTGTATATTAAATATATTAAAGATATACTATCTATTAATGATATTTAATATTGGAGGGGGAAATAAATTCTGGTCAGCAAATAACAGGTGGAGAGGATTTGTCAAGACACCCAAGCAAGTGAAACATCGCTGATGACATTTCTGGTTGCTTTAAAATCTTAAGTAGTGTAAAAGTAGAATTTGGTTCCTTCTTACTCTGATACTAGGTGGTTTTCTTTGGCCTGCTTCCAAGAAGCTAGCTTGGAATCCAACAGGTTGAATTTTTTCAGTGGGAATTCCACAATTTTGAATGCTAAACAGGTAAGCAGTGGGATCTGCCAACTAATGAGCTCTCTTGATGTTGAATACTTGCCTGTGTAGTTGTCTTCATCACCAGGTGTGGGGCATCCAGAACTGTAATGAAATCTGCAAACAGTAAATTTTGGACAAAACAAAATTTGAAATGAAGTCTGCAAACAGCCTTGCTTTGGTTTTGCTGTGCAGACCAGGAATTCACATGTCTTATGTTAATAATGATGAAAATCTTCTGCTGTTAACCTCTACTTTAAACCATGATACATATCACAGTCCATGATCCACGTTGCATTAGAGCAATAGTGTCTCTGGTTTGAGGTTTTGCTTTATTTTTTGTGTATGAGTGCTATGACCACCACTATGAGGAATGCCCTGAGCAGGCCTTTTCCGCTGTTGTGGGAGAGGAGGGTGGAAAAGTTCCTCTGATAGTGAGACAGGCTCGAAGGCATTTGTTTACTCAGATTTCACGAGCCCTGTGGTGCAGGTATGAAGAAATTCTGGGAGCTGTGAGGCAGTTCCTGCAGTGTGTTGCACAAGCACCATTTAGTGTGGCTCGGGGCAAGTGGACTTGATTGCTCAGCAGAATGGGGTGCATGGAAGAACTGCATGACCACTTAGCAGTCCTAAGAGTGTTCTGAGGCTTAGTGGAAGTGACATATGTGGAAATGACAGCACTGGGCAAATCCTTGATGGTGCACGTGTGGAATATGTAGCTGAAGCTCAGTACCAAGGTATGCTGAGGGGCCACATCCTGCCTCCTTGCTGTCTCCAGCATCCCCTGATATCAGTGTGGATTCCAGCTGTGCTGAGGAGGGCAGATTAGGCCCATGAACCCTCTCCTTTTTTGCTTGTTTTAGAGATGGCTCACAACTGAAACGATTTGGAAATAACTGTGGGATGCATGCTGTACAATGGTTCCTTACTCTGTGCTCCTGGGATTGAAATAACTGAGTATCACAGCATAACCAATTTGTGCTCTGATCATCTTGGTTCCTTTCTCCTTGTAACAGCATCAAACCAATATACATACTCATGTGAACTCTCTCTTTTGATGCAACTTCAGCTTTCTAAGCCATTGAGTTTGGTCAGTGTGGCAGAAGAGGCAGGAGGAGGGTTTTAACAACAGTCTGCTTGTGCCAGATGTTCTTGGACAAGCAAGTTCTGTCAAATGTATCTTGGGAAAGGAAGCTCCTTTACTTGTTTGTTTTCTTGTGAGACGTGGAGAATTGCTGCTGTGACACAATGTAAGTGAGGAGAGCAGGAGTGGCCATAGGTTATATGACCTATTGCATCCTGGGGCTTGGGCAGGATGGATGGTGAGTCTTCCCATCAAACTTGAAAGGTTTCTGTTAGGGGTGAGGATCTTCCTTCATGATTCAAAACCATTTCCTCTGTGAACATGGCAGCTTCCTTAGAAAGGAACAGACTGATGGGGAAGGCTGTATTTTCTGACATCTGCCACGTGAACTGGACTGAGACTGACTAAGATAACCCACCATCAGTGCCTCAGGAGATGGAAGTGGTTATGGGGATATTCCCAGTGTCTGAGTCACTCGTAATAGGTCTTATTAGCCTAAAGAGGCTCCATCACTGGTAATAGAAGATAGTACCCATTAGCCATTAAAACAGGGCTTTCTGACAGCAGGCATCCCTAGGCAAGAAAACAAGCAGGAATACTATTAAATCTCTAAGTTATGTATCAATGAGTGGTTTTACCATTTGTGTGGAAATGAGGGTTCTACTCTTGCAACAAGCATTCAGACCTTTAGCTTGTTGTCATAGTGAGTTCAAGTGAGTAAGTGGCAACAAACTGAGAAAATTGAATTGGGTCAGTGAACCTTTCAGTGTGCTTTATCTTTTTTTACCCCATACTGGAAAATAATTTTTAAAAATAAATTGTTTATAATTTTTCTAATCTGCATTACTCAATTGCAGAGTTCAGCAGGAGCATTTTACTACTTCATCTGGATTAAGAAAAGTTGCCAGCAAAAGTTCTTACTTGGCAGGCAGCACTCAGGTGTGTGTGTGGGAAAGCCTTAAATTACTCAGATTAATATTTCGAAAGAAGCTTGGTTGTTTCCAAAGAAAATAAATCACTCACAGTGTAACTTCTCATTTCGGCCACTGAAGCAGGGAGTACCAGGGACAGTGGAAACACAGTATTTGCCTGGAAAATTAGTAACCTAAAGAAGTGTTAGAGAATAGACAACAGATGTGCTCTACAAGTTGATTCAGGCAAGGTTCTGGCTTTTGCCCATGTTCTGTGATCAGCAGAACTGGGTTTGCCAGTGCAGCCCTGGAGTAATTGTACTGAGTTTGGACGCAGCATTTGAGAGTTTAGCCACGCTTGGGAGTCTTCTGTATGAAGCATGGACAGAGCTCAGCCCCATCTGCCTCCATGGCCCTTCCCTAGGGTTGGTGATCTTGGGGAGATAGGTCTCCTTGTTTGCCCTGTAGCTTCTGCCTTAATCGGTTTTTCTTTGTAATGAAAAGTAATTTAAAAGCTGTGTCCTTAGGAAAATGGATGGATAGACAGGGTCAGCCAGTGGAGGAAAGTGGGGTGCCACAGGAACGCAGAAAATAAAAGGGATGACAGTAGGAGAGGAAGGATGATGCTGGAGAGATGGGGTGGTGAAGGAATATAGAATTTACCATGGGCTTCAAGAGATCTGCAATTATCTAAAAGCTGGCTAGCTTTTTTACAAAAAAACAAAGTGAATTCAAACCAGTTTGGGAGGATAAAATTGTTCAACTTCTAGTTTCCTCTCCAAAAGCACTGCTTCTCTTCCTGTAGTTTGCGTCAAGTTTGAGCCCAGGCTTACCTGTAGTTATTTTCCGTGGACTGCCCTGACCTCTCTAATGCAGTGACAATCCCAGGCTGCCCCTGGCTGTGCTTATTATTCCTGGTCAATCCTTAGTGTTGGTACGTGGGTGGCCACATGAGAAGTCAGCTCAGGGAATTGGCCCAGCTTTCTGGGCAGCCACGTGAATATTTGTGTGGCTGAGGTGGGGACAGCTCCTCTTTCAGGCAGCAGCACAAGATACAGTGTCTGCAACATGTCCTGTCTCTCACAGGGGGTTACAATCTTTGGAGGATGGTGGTTTCTTAAAGAAGTAGTGTTCAAGTATTAATCACTTTTCCCTTTGTGTAGCCAGGCTGTAGGTTCTTTCTGATCAGTTGTGGGGGTTTTGTAGGTTTTCTTCAAAAATAGTCTGTTTGGAATAAGTTGTGAGAGCTTGGGGAAAATGGAACAGACCATTTCACTGGAGACTTGCTGGCTTCAGGCAAATCAGTGAGCCTGGGCCATGGCACTGCTACTGAAATTGCCACTCCAATCAAGAGGACTGATCACAAGATTATCCCAGTTTAAAAGGAAAAGCCATCATGATTTTTGGACTGTTCTGTTTACTTTCTGGGTTTTCGGTCAACCAGCTTCTGTGTAAATACAAAACAGATTTTCAACCTATTGACACAGCTGTCAGTTCTACAGGCAATTGGGATTCCTCTGAAAGAAATGCTACACATACCCAGTGACCTTACATGCCTAGTTTTGCCGTGGGTTGATGTGCCTTTTCTTGGGAACTGGGGAGCGGTGCTAACGTTGGTGCACGTGTTCTGACTTGTCCTTAAATGCTCTCTCCTGTTTGCCACGTCTGCTGACCTGTCGAGAGTTGCTTAATGTGTTTTGCAGAAAGGTGTTGTGTTTACTGAAGAAGTCTGGCGTGGCCTGTGCGCTTTCTGCTACGGGAGTTCGCGAGTGCTGACGTAGACGGACAGAATGAAAGGAGTGGACTTTGTCACGTCAGCAGCAACCTTTCCAAGGTTGACACTTGATGAGTGCTTGGAGGTTCAGTTCAGCCCAGAACTCAAGTGTTTATTACTTGCTATAGAAGTTAATAGCTTGGCCATCTGAGCCTACCAAAAGTTGCAAAATTTCCAAAATGGTTTTTTGTCTGGCCTCGCTGAAGACAATCTGAAAGCTAAAGACCTTTTTATATAGTCTCTTTAACAACTCTGTCTAACTTTGTAAATCCAAAACATGCATGATACTTTCTTTATTTTAAATTGCTTTCAGACTGAGGCAAAGCTGGGCTAAAAAGGGCTTGTACTTCCACTCTGGGGTGCCGTGGTTAGGTACAGAAACTTCTCATCGTTTCCCTTTACCAAAAAGATACAGATCACACTAAGAATATTTTTCTCTTTGGCTCGATTTGAAGCGGAGGGCACTGTACAAAGGTGCTTTGTGATGTTGTGAAGAGTCTCCTCTGACTGCACAAAGTTAACATGCTCTCTTCACTTGGAAACTCACTTCAGTTTGAACTGTAGTCCCAAACAACATCAGAATTAATAATTTATTTTTTTTTTAAACCAGTCAATAGGTTTGAAATTGGTTAAGCACAGTGCTTAACCGCCTTGGCCTGAATGAAGAACGTGGTCCCTATTTTGGGAATTAGTGGATTTTTATTGGTTTTGGTTTGTTTCCTGCTGCCCTCTAGTGCTCAGTGTTACTCGTTTCTGATTCCATGTTTAGAGGGCTGGTGTTTTCAGCTGGTGCTGGGGATGTCTGTCACTGTACAGAGCTCCATCTCCTGTCAGTATACTGCTGTTGAGAAATCATGCTAAGTGACCCCCAAAGCTGATGTGGGAATAATTCTGAGGAATTGTTGGCTGATCATTGTTTGCTGCATGGATCTTGGCATAAGGTCGATAATGTTACCTGGTGGTGAAATATTTGTTTTTACCTGGGAATGGCCGGATAATAGTTCTATCTGTCACAGTTACAGCTGTGCTAGGATATAATTTTGCTATGGAAATGAAGAGTCTTTAAATATTGATTGTGTTATGCTTTTTTGGAGTGTGAGTGTAAATTTTTTAACCTGTCTGAAAGTTCTGTTTTTAGTGTTTTTATCACTGATACATCCAGTTATTTGTCAAAGTGGGCGATTTGTTTAGCTTGTCAAAACCAAAGAAGCACCTATTTTCAAGTGAATGTATTTGTTTTGGTTTTTTAATTGATGATTTTTAATCAAGTACCCCCTCAAATGTGATGAAAAGATTTTTCTTAGACTCCAGTCTTATCAAGAGGAAAAAGAAAGGTAAAATGTTTCGAATGCCAATAATTTTATATAGATGGTGATCCAGTGGGCTTGAATTTGTGCAGCTCCACTGAAGTTATGGACAGGCTCTTTGGCCAGGTGACTACATGGNTGATCCAGTGGGGCAGTGGGCTTGAATTTGTGCAGCTCCACTGAAGTTATGGGCAGGCTCTTTGGCCAGGTGACTACATGGCTCTGATGAGTTTAGCATCATAAACTCTCCGAGCATATCTGTGTGGCCTGGTTGTGTTGAATATTGAATGAAGCTGCAGGGTGGAATTCATGCTACCTTACGTAAAGGAATGCAGGGAAACTGCACAACACACAAAATAAACCACCTGTCACCACTAGGTCACTGAAAGTCTTACATTTTTTGTAAAGTGTTACATAAAGCATCCGGCCAAAAATAAATCCTAGAAGAGAAACAGGCAGCGCTTTATTCTTCACAGTCTGAGAAGAAAACTAGCTCTATTTTAGGGCATATATACATCAGTAAAGGGAAAAAATGAGATGTGACCTTGCCTCTTAGGCCTTAATGGTTCAGAGTACCTCTGTGTTCTGTGAAAGTGAACAGTTTGTATTAACCACTAATAATTAGAAATCAACTACAGAGAAAAGGCTTCAATAACAAAAACAAGGAGTTGTGCTTATGCACTGAAGTTGTCTGATTGGATTCTGTGGCTCTCTGCATACAGGAGAGCTTGAGAGTTTGTCTCTTGGAGGTACTGGGAAACAACTGGGAAACTCTGAGGTTTTGAATTGTCTTTTCTGGAGTGGCACCTTCTGCTCAGAGTGAGTTTTCTTGTGCTACACAGCTCATATTCTTTTCCCAGAAAAAAAGGATTTGGATTTGGTAGGTTTACTCATGTTAGGCACACAGTTTCAGCTATATCCACCAATCTGATTTCCAAGCCTTCCAAGATGGAAAGGAGCATAATATGTGTCCTTCATGTTGTCCCTGAATCCTTAAGGAGTACTGGCACAATATAGAACTTGGAATTTGTATATTTGAGGGTGACTTTGAGGGACCATCGCTGTTGTTTCCTTTCATTCATTGTTTTTGTATGTGCAGATAGGGCTAATTAAACCCTTGCCAACCTCTCTAGCTAGAGGCAGAAACAGAATGGGTTGATTTCCAATTTGGGATGTTCCCATCAAACTTTAAACAGTGAAGTGGTTTCTAAACTGTTCCAAATGTTCTAAGTTTTTAAATAATCTAGGTGGTTCTAAGTGTTGGCAGGACTTTGGTTTCCTTTCTAAAGCTGGCCCTAAGCAGTAGCCTATCAAATTTGTAACTGGACACTGTAGCCTTGTACTGATAACTACTGCAGGATTGCAGTAGAGCCGGGATCTAGTGGCTCATCCAAATGGTAGCTCAGGTTGCCCAGAAAGGGGATGGATGTCTCACCCCTGGAAACATGCAAGGTTGGGTTGGAGGAGGCTCTGGGCAGCCTGATCTAGTTGAAAATGTCCCTGCTCATTGCAGGGAGCTCAGACTAGGATACCTTACCTAGGTGCTCTGGGTCCTGGAGCTGAGGGTTCCCCTGCAGCCCCGTGGTGCAGACTGTGCTGAGGCAGCTGTGCCCCTACAGCCCAAGGATATCCAGGGTGGAGCAGATACCCATCTGCAGCCCGTGGAGGAGATCCACACCAGAGCAGGTGGGTCCCTGAGAGACGGCTGTGACCTGTGGGAAGCCCATGCTGGAACAGGCTTCTTNCAGACTAGGTTACCTTACCTAGGTGCTCTGGGTCCTGCAGCCCCGTGGTGCAGACTGTGCTGAGGCAGCTGTGCCCCTGCAGCCCAAGGATATCCAGGGTGGAGCAGATACCCATCTGCAGCCCGTGGAGGAGATCCACACCAGAGCAGGTGGGTCCCTGAGAGACGGCTGTGACCTGTGGGAAGCCCATGCTGGAACAGGCTTCTTGCAGGACACGCAGACCTGTAGAGAGAGGAGCCCACACTGGAGCAGGTTTCCTGGTAGGACATGTGACCCCATGGGAGACCCATGCTGGAGCAGCCTGTTCCTGAAGGACTGACCCTGTGGAGAGGACCAGCATGGCAGCAGTTCATGAAGAACTGTAGCCCATGGGAAGGACTCGTCCTGGAGAAGTTTGTGGAGGGCTGTCTCCGGTGGGAGGGACTCCATGCAGGAGCAGAAGGACTCCTCTCCCTGAGGAGAAAGCAGTGGCAGAAACACTGGATGAGCTGACTTTCTGTAACTCCCATTCCCAGTCTCCCTGTGCTGCTGTGGGAGGAGGAGGTAGAACCCGGGAAGGATGGAGGGATGAGAAGATGTTTTTAGAATTTGTTTTATTTCTCATTAACCTACTCTGATTTTAGTTGATAATAAATTCAGTTAATTTCCCCAAGCTGAATCTGCTTTGCCCATGATGCTAATCAGTGAGTGAGCTCTCCCTGTCCTTATTTCAACTCATGAACCTTTTGTTAAGTTTCCTTACCCCTGTCCAGTTCTGGAGGGCAGTGTGGCTTTGGAGGGCTGTCTGTCATCTAGCTGGAGTCAAACCACCACACCATCAGTGCCAGGCAGTGGGACCTGTTAGTTACATAGAGCAGTGTCTGCCCACTGGTGGGACTGGGGTCTTTGTGTCTCACCTTGCCTTGTGACTGTGGTATAAGAATCCCTGTGGGCCATTTCTTCCTTACCTTTCTCTAAAGTGTCATTCCAACCTGAGTTTTTAGTTCTCTCATCGTAGCTATCAGTGTTTATCCATTGCTGTGACCTAATCTAATTCAGACTGTGCTAATGTTATTATGGCAATTGTTCCTAAGGTAGCTGTGAGGCAGTTTTGCACGTGCTTATGCCAGTGGTGTTTCATCTTACCAGTGAGCATTAACCATTTAAATAAGAAGAAACTAAATCCTGTAAATAAATGTCAAGAGTTTTTTCAATGGATAAGAATGGACAAGAGTTTGTTCAGTTCTTTATGAATCATTTTCCATCCTCTGAAGTGCAGATGCGGAGTCCTCTGAGATGGAAAATTATAGATTGGGAAAAAAAGCCATTCAAATGTGTGTTTTACAGGGGAATAATAAACAAATAAATGATGATTCAACCATCATTTGTGGCAACCACAATGCCATTAAATATTTTAGGAACAAAGAATAATTTTTAAGGTAGTACAAAAAGACCTCAGGAATTCTTACTACCAAAAACAGACTGGTATCAGGATGGGACTGGGTGTCTTTGGGTAGCCAGATGCTACTGGCTCAGTAAAGCTGCAAAATACAGTGGCTGAAATGCTGATCCTTCCTTGGGTTTCTCCTTAATGGGTACTGCCTTGAGCTTCCCCATTCTGTAGATACTTTTTTATCACATATGTAGTGCAAAGTTTCTTCTGTGCTTGAAGCTTCTCTTGTAGTCTTACTCAGCTTTTTCAAAAATGTGAGCTCTGTTCCTTGCCCCTGGAAGTCATCAGTGGAGATGGATCTATCCTGGAGCAGCTGGATGCTAGATGTGATGCTTCTGGAGGCAACAGAGTGTTTACTCAGTAGTTCCCTGTAAAACAAAAGTTCACTTGGGATGGCTGCCTTCACTAAAGTGAACTCCCATCTGAAACAACTTGGTCTGCAAATTGTTTTTATTTGGGCTCCAGAATTTTCAGGGAAAGACTGTGTTAACAGGTCTGTGTGGCATCTGGGTAGCCAGCTTGGAAACCATGGCCTAGGATAATATTTCAGAGAATTATTGTCATTCCTTGTGTGGTCCTTCAAGAGCTTGATTCCAAAATGCCCATGACACCAGTTTCACACACTGGTGTTGGGGCTCCTCCATTTTTCTGTGTATGGCTGCAAGGGATGTACTGAATGCCGCAAGCAGTGGGGTCAGGACATGAGCCTCTGCCTTGTTACAGGCAGGGAGATGGGGGTTAGAGATTCTTATTTTCCTGTGACAGTTACTTTGGTGAAAAACTGTAGTGGAAATTCTTTGAGTTCTTTTATGGAAGAGATAAATGCCTTGTTTGGACTCATCAGTGTCATCCTGCCCAGGGACTGCTTTTACCACCTGCTCTTCTCACTCTGGTGCTGGATTTGAGGAAGCAGTGGGAGCCATTTCCTTTGCACAGTTAGAACTGAAAGCACAGGCTGCTCTTTTAGAGGTCCTCATCTGCTTCATTGCCCAATTCTGTTCCTTTTAGCATTATTGTGGTTGTATGCAAAGGTGCTGAAGTGCCAACAGAAAGAATATGGGTTGAATGAAAGTGCAGGATTCAGCAAAGGAAATTAAACTGTCATTGAGGTTGCAGGAGAGGCCAGGAATCCTGTGCAAAATGGGTTTTGTTGTTTAATCATTAGCTAGCAAGTTTTGGTTAGTTTTGTTGTTATTTTGAAGCTGAGAAGCTCTGGGAACAGTCCCTGATACAACTGTGGGGCTGGAATAGGTTGGGAAGATGGATAGCAATGACATCTCCACTGATGTAGAGAATATTTTGTATGTGTGTGGGAGCTGAGCAGCATTCCTTCTTTACCCATCACCTTGGCTTACTGTGTTAACTTCAATACATTTCCTCTTCTTCAGACAAGTTACATTTTTATATGCTGAGTTTCTGGATAGCCTTCCATAGATGTACTTCTTACCATTGAGTGACTATGAGTAGCATAATCATGTTGTTTGGATCCAGGTATCCATAAAATTTCAGCAAGCAGTGTACAGAGGGCTGGGAGAATGTCCTCTGCTTTCCTGGTGTGGTGGTGAATTTGGGTGCACTTGTGTGCAGTACAAGACGATAGTTGCTGGTTTTTCTCCCAGGCTTCTTTGCAGACTCTGCAGGAGGGCTATTTTGCAGGAAGACAGGCTTTCCTTCTCTGCTGTGTTCTTTCCCAACTTTGAGAAGCTTTCTTCAGAGACTCACAGGAGAGGATTTCATAAAGTGACCCTTTTTACAACACCAAAACTTAGACAGTATATTGCCATGATCTGGTGTAGAAGCTGTGACACCTAGGAGCAGGTCCTGGAGATAAACACATGGATTGGGAGATGCCTCTTTCCTATTCAACAGGTTGAATGTCTGGTTCCCTTCCTCTCTTCTGTCTGATGTGAAATCCAGCAAGTGCTGCATCCTTTTTGCAGTTCAATATTTTGAGTTCAGTTGGGTTTTTTGTGCTGTTATGTGTGTAAACCAGGATAATATGGAACCAGATTTCAGTGTATTTGTGAACAGTTGGTGCTTTATATTTGAAACGTTGAGAGGCAAAGAGAGAAACTCACTTTATTGCTGTGGAGAAAAAGGTTTGGTTTCCTTTAAAAAAAAAAAACAAAACTAAAAAGCACAAAACCTTTAGAATGTGTTTTTAGCTTTAAAACCATGCAAGAAGTTTGCATTAAAAGAGTCACAGACATCAGAGTTACACAAGGGACAAAGCCCACAGAGGAGAATGGGAACACAGGGGTTGGACTATAGCTCCTGCAGACCCTGCTGTTGAGTGTCTAGGTTAGACTTGTCTCATTTTTCATTCTTTGAAGGAAGAAAACATCTTCTGTAGGAAACAATTTCAGCAACACTCCCAATTTTCCTTAGCAGCTGGAGAAGAGAAGCTACAAAGCAATCCTGAGGCCTGTAAGCCATTTTTATAACAAAGTGCTGCAATAATACAGTAATAGGAGTTGTGAAACATGTTGGGGTGTGCATGAATGCTTCCATTTACTTTGGAGTGCAAGAACTGCTGTACAGCTGAAACACATCCTCAAAATACTTTATTTTTTCTTGAGGAGAAATGAAAGCACAAGCCATGAATTCTTCAGTAGTTGAAATAACGGTGGAAAGCAGCATAGGGTGTGACTGTTCTTTTACCTGGACAGTTGTTCATGGCATCTTTTTATCAATGTTAGATTTTGTGTGGGACTCCCAAGTGTTGGCTCCTTTCTTGTATAATAAAGTTGCTCTTTGCATCATGGTCTGGTTGTAGTGCAGATAATGCAAAAATGACGCAAGATGTCTGTTATCTGTGCTGAGCAGCTATGAAGTGGCAAAAGATGAAATGCCTCTGATAACATCTTATATAAAAGCATTACCCTTCCCTGCTCTCTGCAGAGCGTGCCTTGGTGTCTCAGCTACATCATTTTTGTGTGGGTGGTCAAGATCTGTGAAAATGGCTTAAAAATGGCAATTTAAATCATGAAGGATGTCAAGCAAGGGCAGAACAATGAAAAAGGCAAATTGGCTTGGAAAGCCATGCTGAGGCCATCCTGTGCCAGCCTGCCAGGGTATTTTTTTGGTGTCGTGGTGCTGTGTGGGCCACCCAGGGTAGCATAAGCATTTTGGGAAGCAGATGCAGTGGCCTGAAATGCAGCTGTACTCAAGGCAGAGAACCCAGGTAAATGATGCTACAGAGATTCCAAAAAGCTCTGAGCTTCACACATTTATTCAGATGCTCTGGGCATATCACCTCCAGTCTAGTTGTGAGTGGTTGTAGTTTAGAGGGTGATTTGATGCTCTGGTTATACACACCATACCACATAAATAAGAAATATCACTCCTCAAGTCTCTTTAAAACCTCTTGTTTCCATGTTAGTTCTTCTAAATATGCTGTTTTGGTGTCAGTGGCTTTCATTTCTGGCTGATGTATCCCTCTGGTGAGTTCATGTGTCACCTGTCCTGCACTCAGCATTGCTGCTTGCACTGAGAAGCTTTGCCCTCTGGTGCAGTCCAGGGAAAGACAGTTGTTTGCATCCTGCCACATACTGGGAGAGTGTTCTTCCCACTCATAACAGTGCTTTTATGTAATTTGTCAGTGTTAGTGCTGAAAACAGCCCCTTAAATAAATAATCAGAACTTGTCCTTTCATTACCAGCTTACAGGGATATCTTATGGAAGCAACGTGTGGCAGAGCATTGTGTGCTGAAATACTGGTATTGCTTGAGTGCTTTTGAGTGTCACTGAGATAGATTGTATGAGCCTGTATGAAGTACCCACATGGCCTAAGCAGTACAGTATTTGTACAGTAGTAAAGGGTGTTCCTTCATTACTCTATTAGCAAGAATCAAGATTTTTCCCTTTTTTTTTTCCCTGGTCTGATTCTCAGAGTAGGGGTTTTATCTCGTATTTCATCAGAGTCACCCATCCTGATATGCAAAACACCTTGGAGAACCCTCGGAGTCCTAATTTTGGGGCATCTTTTACTCCAGTGATCATTTATGCGCAGCCTGACTCTTTTTTTTTTTTTTTTCACTAGGAAGCTTTCACTACACTTATCTCTCTGTCACTCAACTGTTTTTTAAGCTGTAGAGTGTGACTATGTGGTAGAAAAATCATCTGGAGTTTATTGGACCCAAAAGGCTCTGCACTGGCAGTTGTTGAAGTACTGCAGTAAAAAATAAGATACATCTGCCCTGATTGCCATGGTCTCATATTGCTTCTGAATTTATTCCCTGGCTTTGGAGCTTCTTTAGGTGCTGCTGTGAACTGGCAACAGAAAAACACATTTTGGGGAATTCTCTATGCCTAGTGGCAGGGAGGAGCACAAAGAAGTTATACTGATGCTGTATTTCTTGCTGTGCTCCCAGGACTGTGCTTAGTGTTGAGGCCAGACTTACTGCTGTGAGAGGATGCAAATTGTTCCTGCCAAATTTTGCCATGGCAGATTTGGAGTAAGCTGAGGAGGAGGCTGTGGGCAGGGATGCCTTTGTTTTATGTGCATGAGTAGAGCTCAGATCCAATGCCTGGAGGTTGCAGGAGTTGCTCCATAGCTGTGTTGACAATGTAGGACATTGTAGTGCTGCTTGGACAGCCATTCCCATCTTCTGTCTGGAGGTCCTTTCTCTCTGCAGTGAGACAGCCTGGATTAATCCCAGGATTGTGGGGATCATGGTGGAGTGTTTTCCTGGATTTGTGTGTAGTTATTTAGTCCCTTGCCTATACATTCACATGCTGCTCTCAGTGTCTCCTTGGTTCTCCTCTATAACATCTGGCTTATACCACGTGACACGGATTAAGTCCAGTTGAAATATTCCTAAACCTCACAGCTCAGACTCCTATCACCACTTTCATGTGGGGCATCTGGCACTGAATTTAAACTAGTTCTCTGCATGTCTTAATTCAAGTCTCTTTTTTTTTTTTTTTTGTCTCTTTCTCACTGAGCTCACTGGTGTGCAACTGATGAGACTGCAGCATAAAAGCATAGAAAACAGTGACTCATAAGCCTTTAGTAGCAGACTGCAAGTCTAAAATATAGCACACTCCATCATCCACAATATTTTTTTTAAACAAAACAACATAGGCCAGTGATTCAGCCCCAGTGTGGGTTATAGTACATGAAGTTTTGTCCTGGAGCTCTCTTGTCTCTGATTTCTTCCCTCATTTCATGAGTTTAACAACCCCCCCCTGCCACCCTCCTCCCTCCTTTGTGTTGTGTGCTATATATTTCATAGCAGCTGAGCCTCTTGGCTGACACATGCACATGTATATTCCTATAAAATCTCCTGCACAGACAGATGGAATGCTGTCAGGATGAGCCACGCTTCTGCATTTGCAACAAGCCCCCACGCTCAGGGTATATATGTGAAGGGTGGAAGGCAGCTGGTTATTTATTGCCATAATAAGCACTGGCAAGAAAATGACAGTGTTTTGTGCTTTGTGCTGTTTGCTGTTCTTTTCAGCCTGTTGAGGCATTTCTAGCTGTACTCTGTTTATGTTCATTCTGGGTAGAGGTGGAAGCAAGTGGCAGCTTGAGTTTTGGAAGCTGACTGTATTTTATGAACGTAGCACTGCCTATGTTGTAGACATGATTTGATTCCAGAAATTATTTGGTTTTGTCAAGAAAGTAAGCCCTGTGCATTCCTACCTTCCATGAGTACCTACAGACTGTTTTATACATCTCTAAGTAATAATAAGATGATGTTAGTACTAAAGGAGAACCCAGCTTTGTACAGTCTGCAATGCCTGACAGGAAAAGTTTTAGGGGTTTGGGTTTTTTGTTTCTTTGTTGGGTTAGTTTTCCTGTGGGGTTTTTTGGTTTTTTTTTTGGGGGGGGGGGGGGGGTGGTGTGTGGATATTTTTGTTGTTGTTTTTTAGTATGCTTGTTTGTTTGATTGATTGGTTTTTAATCTGAAAAAATGAGACTAAAAGAACCAGAAAAGACAAATACACCATAATGTCTTCTCAATGAATTGAGGCTTTGGTACTTCCATAGTGGTCTGTTTTATATGTGTACTTCTGCCTCAAAGAATTATACAGCACTTCTTTTTCTTTTTTTTTTTCTTTTTTAATTAAGTTTAAATCCAGAAAACTGTAATGATCTTGAGAGGAATCTGAATGTTGGTTCTGTGTGTGTTGGAAGGCAAGGAAAAGGAAAGGTAGTAGAATCAAAAGCGAGCACTTTTTACACAGCAGGTAATTAGATTATAAAACTCAGTACAACAGGAAATCATAGAGACTGAGGGCAGGATCAAGAAAGGGGGCTGTGCACTGATTTGGGTGATAAGAGCAAGCTAAGTCAATAGTTCTTGCTGGTACAAATGAGTACATAAGCTGGTGTTTCAAGGCTTGTGTTGATCACTAATTTCAACTGTCAGATCTCACCTGTCAGATCCCCACTGCAACAGTGCCACCTAGGACATACTACACGTGGAGGGGACAGAGAGCACTAGATAAACTTCTGATCTGATCCTGCCTGGCACCTCCTTCCTTTCCCCTTTAGAGAGGAGTACTTCCATTCTGCAGATGGCAAAGCTGATACCAATGTTTTAATACCTACAACTCTTGCCTTCACTAGTTGCTACCTCTTAAGTACTGTTATTTGAAAATAAATTGTTGGATAACATACCCAAAAGCAAAAGCAGAAGGGGATTGTTGGAATAGAGAAGCAGGCAGTGCAGAGTTGGAGGAGGGGACAAACTTTTTTTGGGGTCCACAGCTAGGTTATATTTGTGTATGAGTAAATTTTACAGTAGTATTTTAGTTTGTTACTGAGTAACCCGCAGATGCAGACATCAAAAATACAGTAACTTGTATACACATAAGGAATACTCATCCTTGATATGCTGACCTGGTGCCTAGCACAAGTCCTTCTGTACTATTTGTAGTACAAACTTATTTTGAATTTAGTGATTTAGGCAGTTATTATCTATAATGATTGCAGAGTAATATATCATCTCTACTCCTGGTCATGGTGCAGCACAAGTGGGATCTGTTTCATGATATCTTCAATTTCAGTAGCAATTTCTTGAAGGCATGAACTTTCTGCTGAAGTGCTGAATTGAAGCAGAACCTGATTTACAGAGCTATCATCTGCAACCCCAGCTGAATTCAACATTGTTCTACATTGCTGCTTCCCTGGATGTCTAATGAGGTTATTTCTAGGTTAATTTTTCCTCTGATGCAGTCTTAATTAAAATATAATGAAGGCAACAGAAGTTGCAAAATAAAATAACTTAAGAAGATCCATTTTGTGCTGCACCAGTGCTTTGTGGTTGGATGTTTGGTATTGCTGCTAATTATTATTTTGTATGAGGCACATGTCTAATAGCATTTGTGTGTGTGTGAATCATCTGCAGAGCCTGTGACAGCGTTCCAGAAGTGGAGTGAGCTACAGTGGCTGAAACCCTGGGTTTGCACCAGTGGGTTTCATTCCTGTGTTGGATTGAATGGAAGGAAATATTAGTGCTCTTTAACCCAGCAATCGTGGAATATAACATTTATAAATGCTTGCTTTGTTAATAAGTCACATATTGCAGTTAGCTTTCAACTGATAGTTAATGGAGAAAGTGATTTATTTCTGATGAGGCTCTAGCTGTGATTTTTTTTTTTTATTTTAAGAGAAAGAAGAGGAAATCATTCTTTGGAGAAGATTGAAAGCAAAAATTAGGTTGACAGTTGGATGTGATGCTCAGAATGTAAGCATCATAGTCCATAATTAGCAAGTGTGAAATGCATACCCACCAGGATGAGTTAGACCATGTGGTGAAAGAGGGTGAACATGCGTTGGAAACTGAGGTTCTTCACACAAAATTGCCTGTGCTGTTCCCACACACATGCACAAAATATTCAATCACTTAAATTCTTTGTGCTTTCTCTCGTATTAACAATTCCTGGCAATGAAATATTTGTAGATCAACTTCCATGTTCTGTTATGGATTAGTTGACTGCTGTCTCTACAGCATGCTTAACAGTTGGTCATAGAATGAGGGGATGTAAAATCTAATGGTATCTTGCAGGCAATACTCCATCTTTAAGAAGTGCATGTGGCTGGATTTAATACTTCTGTCTAGTAACCTGCTTTGTTACATCCTTAGTTTACCAAAATCTTCCTTCCTCTCTAGCACAGAACAAAACCCTGTGCTGTTTCTAGATGCCAGTGTCTAACTGTGTTTGTGGGATTATATCAATCCTCTTCTTAAGTAGCCTAACAAACCAGTTTAACTCCTTCTTAAGAGTAAGATAATTTCAGGAGGAAATCCTTCAGAGAGGATCTGGCAGGAGACTGTACTGCCGGTTTACCTTTTGTCAGGTGCACACTACAACCACAATTTGCCTCTTTAAACTGGTACTAAATGAATGTGTAGTGATCAAACTTACCCAAAAGCTCTTTGCAGCTAAGCCATGGAAAGAAATGCATTATTACAGAGCTGCACTACTGCAGCTAGAGGCAAGTTTGGCCGCCTTAGAAATATTACAATTCTGTGTGCAGCAAGATCCTGCTCATCTCAGTTCCTGTGGGATCTTGGAACAGATATTATTAAGATCAGAGTGATCCCAAAACAGTGGGGTGATCAAATTTGAGAGAAGGCAGGAGGCTTGCTTTGGTTCAGCAGCCTTGGTGAAGGTATTTAATCTGAACTTTCCCAGCTTTTTGAAGCCCTGCCAGGCAACAGCTGGGCCCTCCCTTTCTCCTCACCTCTCAAACAGACCTCCAAAGCTTTTCTCAGCCAGTGAGTTACTTCCGTGTTGAAAGAATCTGGTTCCTTCCTCCCTTGTTGCATGAGAAAATAATCAGTTTTCACTGCTGTTTTGGGAGCTGTTACATCTGGTAATGTGTCTGGGGTTTTCCTTTAGCAAAACACTGTTTACTGCTAATCTGAAAACAGTTGTTTTCTCTCTGAGGAACCAATGTGTCCTGTGGAATTTTTTTCTCTTCAGGACACTGTAGTATCCCTAACTGCTCTTGCTTTAATGACTAATGAAACAACAGAAGTGGCCTGTTGCTTGAAACTGAGGTGGAGAGTTTGGATATCTGAATATACCTGTGCCCTGGCTCCAGTACTGTGTTTCCACCTGTCACAAAAGAAGGGAGCAAGCAATGGAGCAGAACCAGGGCCCAGCTTCTTCAGCAGTGTAGGGACCAGACAAGGACTTGAACTTTGGGTGAGCACTGGATGCCCCCACTGCTCTGCTTGCACAGCTCGGTGCTGTACACCCTGCTTACCAGGCTTTCTGTCTCTGCCCTTCTCCTGCTTGCACAGGGAGCAGTAAAGCTGTGAGAATAAACACTCCCAGGACTATAAAGTGTGTGTAATTGGGAATATAACTATCAGCTCAATAATCCAAATGCTCATCTACCTAGAATGCCTTACTTGGAGTCCATTTGTTGTGGAATAATGCACCTAGAAGGGTGTATTGTCCTTACCTGTGCCAGATTTCTTTGGTAGGAAGTCTGCAACAGTGAGAAGAACCAAAATGGACAAAGAGATGGTCTGCTAAGTAGCACCTTTTGGTCCCTGTTTCCTCTTCTCATGATTGACCATAGGTCTGAGCGAGGCTTGGTCTTGCCAGATAGGTTGTTACCATTTAGTGCATGTTGTCAAACATAACTAATTAGGCAAGAGCTAAACTACTTATAGGACTTAAATGGTATCTGGCACTTTATCTGGTTGGTGATAATTCACTAAAATTTTAACATAGTTGTCCTTGCCTTTTCTTGCTGCTGTTAGTAACCTAGAGAAGAGGTTAATGTTATCAGTTCTGCATCTGTTAGAACATCATCTATGTGACTATCATGATTTAGCTCTTGCTTTGTCTTTTTCTATAACATTCCGCCCAAAACCATCTCTGATTTTCGTTTGGGAGTGTTTGTGGGAACATTTCCTGTCATTAACATTGATGTGAATATTCCCTAAAGCTCAGTGCAGTCTTTAAAAACATCTCCAAAGTGTGCTTTGATGCATGTTGAGTCCTGATTAAAGGCAAAAAACTAAGACAAAGGAAATGCAATAAACCACCTGTTGTACCTCAGCTCTACCTTAATACCTCTTGGATCTGGGTGACATACATGTGGCATCCTGGAGAGCATGTGCATCCAAAGGAGAGCATGGAAGCAAGTACTGATGGCTTCATTTTGTGTGGTGTCTCACTCTGTGGATGCCTCCTGAAATCACACAGCTCAGTGCCCATCCACTTGATGTGGATGGTATAGTTGGTTCATTCAGTGGATTAATTTGAATAAATAAAACCTACTGCACTTTTTTTATCCTTGTGGAGGTCCAGACCCTAAATGCACTGCAGATGAAGGCAGCTGGAGGGACATGGGTGTGGATGTTTGGAAAAGCATCCACATCTTGGAAAAGAGTTCAAGCCTTGCTGCAGTCAGCAGTGATCTGGGAAACAGCATTGGGAGAGTTAATATGGGGATGTTGGTATCTCTTGCTAAACGCTTTTTTCAGGACTGTGGATTTAGAGTATTGCAGAATATTGTTACCTAGATGTTCTGCTCTTGGGGCAATATTGCAGAATGACACAGCACATTAGCTGTAAGAGAGTATTGTACTGAAATACTTCCTAGCTTGTTTCCTGGGAAAAACTTTTCAAATATTCTCCCTTTCATATGTCTCAGTAATCTGTTCATCTGTTTTCATAGAGTTTTTAATATTTTTACGAAACTGGGGAGTGTTTGGGTTTTTTTTTAAAAAGGAAATTAAATTGCTTTCAGCTAGGGGCCTTTCATTAGACACAGTCTGTAGCATGTGGCTCTAGCATCAGGAGGTCCTGATACTGGGCTGTAATTGAGTTTTGCATTCTGTCTGAGCAGAGTTCATCTCAAAAACTAAAATCTGAGGGAAAAAGTAATTTGTGCAGATGGTCTTCATAAAACAAAGGCAGATTAAATCTGGACCTGTCACAGAATTGCTCTTACAGATGCATCTGCTGCAAAATAATTACCTCTCTTGAGCCTAGTAAGCTAATCAATGTCTTTTGTTTGTGTCTGCCATGGAAATTAAAAGCTCATTTCCTGTTTTTTAGGTAAACTTACAGATTCTCTGATTTTTAGGGATAATTAGATTCATTTTGATGTGTATCACAGTCCAAAGTGTTCCTGTTGGACAACTAGCTGTCTGTAATATAATTTACCTGTAGCCAGGATGTAATTTCTTTTCAATCACTTTTTTAACTTGAGATGGATTTTTGCTAAAGAGTTCCAAATCATTTTGTCTCCTTCGTTGTAAATTGCATTTAAAAAGCTTAGGGCTTTTTGTACAAACATAAGAAATGCCATTATTTGCATTTATTTCAAATTTTCTTCAAATAAATTTTCTGTGACATGAGAAAAAATTCTGTAACATAGCTGAGAAAATAAACACTGCTACTACCTTAGTTGTAGCCTATGAAAATCTGTGTTGGGAGTCTGATCTCTCAAACACAGTGAGATGTGTGCAGTGGGTAAGTGCTGGCAGGTAGAGAGGACCCCTCCGAGAGTGGCAGTGGGTATTAGAAAGCAGCTACTGATGATGCCAATTAATTCCTAGAAGCACATCTGAAATTCTCACCAGACTTCCAGCAGAGATTTTACTCTGTGTGATTTGCCAAATCCATTAGTATGGCTCAGTATCGTGTTGTGTGTTCACGGGGGGATAAATCTTCCATGCTGAAATTCCATGAGCAGGGTGGACAGCAGTAGACTGGAAAGTGGTGCTGCTCTGCTCTTGGCCCAGAGCAGCAGACCTGCATCTTCCCTGGGATCAAGGCTGCCAGGGAGCACAGGGATGGTGTGTGGTGCACCTGTTTTCTGCTCCAAAGGCTCCCTTGGATCCTGGACCAGGCGAGCATTGCACCTCACCTGCATGAGCTGTTTTAACCATGGAACGCTCGTCACACAGCTGGGCTCACAGTGTGAACAGTGTGAATGCTGCCACAGAGGGTGAGACTTGGAAAGGAAGCAGCACAAGCTGATGACATCATTTCTGCCAAACCTCTCTGCAAGGTAGCAAACGTGCTTTTCCTCCTGCTTTGCACAATCCCTGCTCCACCAGGACAGACCACTCCTTTCCTGTCTTCAAATTGACTCTGTGCTGCCTGTAATGTGTCAGTGTTTGTTGACCATGAGCAGATTTAAATAGTTTTTCCCTGTGCCTTCTTTTCCTTGTGGCTTGGCAGGAGCATCAACAAGCCTTCATTGTTGAGGTGAAGGTTAAAAAAACCCAAAAAAATCCACAAGGTCTTTTGAGCTCTATGGTACATGGCAGTGAAGATACAGTTGGGTTTAAAGGGAAATAACAAGATCACACCCCGTGATTAACCTTGCATGCCTTCTTTAGGGTGGCTTCACTTTGGTCTTTGTGTTCTGCTTGTGCTTATATGTTGGCATTAGATCACAAGTGCTGCTGTCACTAAAATACACCTTTTGTCTCCACCTCTGTTTGAATACCTTAATCTCTGAATTGTTTCAAGGCTGTTCTGCAGCAGACTGACCTCTTATTTTTTATTATAAAGAATAAGTGACAGAGAGGGTACTGAGCCTCTGCACAGACAGACAGATATTTGTTTTATTTTAATTCTCAGTGACATTTATTTTATCCTGATTCAATTGCTTACTCAAGGGCACCAGCATTTTTTGTGCCCTTAATGCATTAAACATTTTTCCAACTAAAGGAAGCGTCAGATATATCTCCTGTTGTCTTAAGAATCACGATTAACCTTCAGCAGTGAATGTGCCCAAGAGGAAGAATGTGAATGTGGAAAGTGGATTTGTTTGTAGAGTGGAGAAAATAAAAATCTCTTGTACTATGAATGTAGCGGTTTTAAACCCTCAGAGCTGAGGGGTCCCACGAATGTCAATTTTATTTTCTGACAGCTGTTCCTGACTTAATTTAATTAATGGGAAGTGTACAGAGCCACCTTTTTTGTAAGTTAATAATGTTCAAGTCTTTTTTGGATATGAGCATTTTCTGGTACGCTCTTGTTTGTGTACCTTCTTCAAGAGGCTCAAGTGCCTCCACACTGTGCAGAAGTGTCCTCTGTTGTGAGGGTGCTGAAGCTTTGCAGATAGCTTGTGAGAAAATGAAAGAGAGTAAGGAAGCAGGTTGTCAAGTTAGTGGAATACAAATTAACTACTTAAATCCTCATGTTGTCCACATTTGATCTAAAAAAACACTGTTAAGTAGCCGTCGAAGACCAATCCCAAAACTTGAGCTGAAAATGTTCACTGAAGCTTTTGTTTGAGAATTCTCTGTTTTATTTATAAATAATGCAGATGTATTTACTACAGTCATAGAATCCAGTCTGTTTGAATTATTTTTTCTTTAGGCCTCCTAAAAAAAAATTCTTGAGCTGATCATGAACTTTAGGAATTAAAAATAGTTTAAAAAAAAGTTACTCCAGTGTGTAGCCTGCTAATTTATCTGGAGTGTCAAATCCCACCCACCAACCAATGTCAAATAAGAACCAAGAGACTTTAGCTTGTACTGGAACACAGTTGTCAAGAATATCTCCAGTTTAGATATAGGGAACTGACTTCCCATTTTATTTGAAAAATGGAATTTACCTTCACTGTTAAGGATCTGTTTTATATCATACACAAATCATACTATCCAATTTTATCATTGAATAAAATATGTCAATTTTAAGGCATTCATTATGTTAAATATTTGCATTTTCCTTTGAATAGGTGAATGGCTATATTAATGTGATTAATATTATTAGTTATGTTTGTATTAGTGTTTACCAGGAGTGCTAATCAGTAGAGACTTGTCATTAATTCATTGGTAGTTTTAAAAGAAGAGGGAATGTTACTCTATGTGTGAATTTTCATTGTTTGAACGCCTCTGTGAAAAATTAAATTTCATAGCAGTTGGCAGATGTTTCCACTGCTGGTATGAGTGAGTTTCACAGTTTGATCAAAATTATCTTAAATTTTCTGTATTAATTTTAGCCACATTATAATTTGACTATAAGTAGAAATGGTCGAGCAAAATTTGCACAGCTCTGTCATGCCAAATTTTTAGGTGGTGTTAACCCTCCTTTCTCTGTCACTGAGAAGTGCTCTAGCAGTTCAGGATGTGCACATGGGTTTGGAAAACTTACCTGGTCCCAGGCACTCCCTGAACAATTTCAGGGTCTGGATTGATGCTGCTTACCTAGGAATGATGAGCTACATGCATTTACTTTGTTAATGAAACCAAGTTTTCAGGTTTCTGTAACCATTTTACCCCTTGTTTCAATTCCCACTGTGTGATGGCTTTTGCACCTGGTCTGGTTAACTGGCTCCCCAAGAACTGAAAATAACTAGATCCCACCCTGATGGGGTTTAATTTATATACACCTCTACCTTCCATTTCAGTGTAGACTCAGTCCAAAACGTTCTCTTTTCAAATATTTTTGGCATAGGCCAGAACCTTTCTCAAAAAGTAGAGCAATATTCAGAAGCATGGTGTCCTTCCCCCGGCTCCTTAAAATGTACATCCAAAAGCAAGATGCTCAGGTGTCTTCAGTAGTTGAGATTAGAGATAAAAAACTCTGAACTTTAAGCAAGGCCACCATACTGAAAGAATCTTTGTTTCTTAAAGAATCCCCATCACTAGTCCAAGGATACCTTTAAACCCACCTAACTGGGGACTGCTGGTTGCATGCCTGGTAAACTGGGTTGGTTTTAGTTTGTATGTTTTTTAGGAACATAATTTTCATGCATTTAGCATCTATGCTGTAGCCTCTGATTGTCTGGACTCTGTTTTATCTGTTAATTGCTCATTTTTTCAGCTTTACTCATGTTTATTTTCATAATTTTTATTTCTTGGTTTTTTTCCCCCTCTGATACTGTTTTGGAGAGAGGAGCAGTTGCAAGTGGTTGCACCTCTATTCTCATTCAGATGACAAAAGAGCAATGGGGATTGCTAAATGCCCCAGTTACATTGGTAGCTTCACATTGGAAAAAGAAAGCCATGCAATTTTGGGAATCTGATCAATAAGCTGCAAATTCTGGACTTGCTGGTGTTTCCCCATATCTGTCTATCTGTTTCTGTAGTCTCTCTAACCCATAATCAGAGAACAATTTCTAAACAAACATGAACGTAATTCATCTCACTACTCTGTTAGAAGTCATACAAACACTCTCACATCACCTTGAAAAATAGTTGGTGTGTTATTCTTTACTATTTTTATTTATATTGTTTAATATTTGTACATGCAAATATCAGATGGAACATGTTTTTTAAAGTTTTATCTCTTTCCCTATCCTTCTACTTGCATGATTATTTTTGAATGAAGTAGGTATTTTCAGTTAGGCAATTTGATGACCTAAGGTGGGTGAAAAATGCTTCCTCTAATAAAGGAACATTTGAATTGCCACAACTTTCTCTGGTTTATCTGTCCTTCTATTCACCTTATTTTGCAGAAATGAACTAATGTTTCTCTCCACAAGTGTTTGTGAACATTACAAGATGTTTTCAAACTATGTGTGGCAATTCAAGATCTTAATATCTCTTGTGTGGCTTGAAAACATCTGTGACATAAAAGTGTGGTGAACAAATGGGGTGGTTGCAGTAGCTGTTCGTCAGTAGTTGAAGGTGTTACTGAAAACTCCAGGCAAGTGCTTCACACACAGCACCAGGCTCTTTCCTGACAGAGTGTGTGCAGCGTCTCAGGAGAGCCATCCTGGTGCAGAATTGCTGTGGGATAATGATATAGGATGGGCAACATGGAGTTTTATTTTGTCTGCTTTATAAACAGGATTTGGGCTCTCATGTGCCTTCATAGTTTATCCAGAGTTGTGCCCACAATTATTTCAGGTGAAGTGTTTGATTTGGGGCAGAACTGAGAGGTTGGAGTGCGCCCAGATCTGCTCATGGCTAAGAAGTTTTCTTAAAAAGCGGGACTAGTAGGCTATACAGCCAGTTAGAGGGATGCAAACAAGTCTGGAGTGACTGAAACCTTTTACTGTTTGGCCTTTGAGGGCAAAGCTGAACTATAGCAGGGAAATGCCTGCATTGCCAAGCCTTTCTTGTGCTGATTTCTTCAGTGAAAGTGAGCAGATAGGAATGGAGACTGCTCTAGCTGCTTGCTCAGTGATTTTTCTTCTTTTTAGCTTTTAAAGTCACACTGCTTTTTAAGGACTTTCTCCCTTCTGTTCTGCACTTCAGGTTTTCTTCATCTGTTCATATGCATATAAAGTACCACAGCCATGACACCACCTAAGGAAAGCTTGGTAGGTGATTGCAGCCTATTAAGGACCTGAGGATTCACTCCCAATGGACTCCTTACATTCACCATTTCCAATTTCAGTTTTCAGGTGCTTGCTTTAGTAGGAACAAACTGCAGAAACCTGACTGATTAATGCCAGAAGACTTCTGTTCAAAGCCTAATTTTCCATCAAGCTAGTTCTGATGGAAGAGATTTTCCATGATTCCCTAAACAGCATGTACATAATGAAGCAAAAGCCCTTGTGATTCTCAAGCCTCCAGCATTTGTGAATGGTCTGTAAATGTCCCTATTGCTTTAGTACGATAATCTTTCTATTCATTATTTCATTTTAATTAATACTGCAGCAAAACTAGATGTCTTGAATGTTTATTCAGTATACTTTCAGAGTGGCAAGCCAAAATGTCACAGGCTAGTGATGAACAAATATCTCCAAGTTATTAAACTAGTATATCTTGCTTGCTTCTTATTGTAGTCTGTTCAATTTACATTTTCTGTCTCTTGAAAATTTCCTTGATGACTGTTTGATATATCTGACACTCTGATTTCTTCAGTGTGAGGATGTTTCATTTATTAGCCTGTGGAAAGCTCATAGGTGGAGATTGGTATCTTGCTTCCATTCTTATTTTTGAGTCTGTTTTTTCATTTTTTGATGGGTGTCTGATGCACAAGCTTCCTCTGGTAATGCAGAAATAAAAAATCCCCAAGCTGTGTGATCTCACAGCCCACACAGCAGGGCTACAGAGAGGACAGAAATGTAGGTCTGCTCTTTCTGTGCCAAAGCACTCCAGGCTGGCACACCTCTGCACAGCCTGTTCCATGCATGTAGTCACATCAGGCCTGCAGGGAGACTGGGAAAATGCCTCGCTCTACCTTCGGATCTTCACCAGAATATCAGTAGTTTTCTTTACCTTTGTACCTGCTATTGGCCTTTGCTTTTTAAGGTTATTTCTTTGTGGCTTCTAAAACAAGAGCAAACCTTTCTGTGTTTGTCTGATATGCAGGAGCATGACACAGACAAGAAGCATGGTTTTAAGATCATCTTGTTGCAAGTAAATTCAGGAAACTATCTCTTCAAGTGTTCCTCTGTTGTTCTTCATGTAAGATCAATCCTGACTGTAGGTAAAGACCTTTGATCTGCAGGAGTACAGGCTGCACATGTTCAGCTATTTCAATCCCATCTAGAGAGAATCAGTCCATCTGTAAGCATTTCTTGTAGTATTCCCACACTTGTGCTTTTGTCAGGACCTTAAAATCTGCAAACCAAGAGGTACCTTTCTTGTTGTTCTGTTGTACAACTTGCACTGAAGAATTAGTAAAGTTAAAGCTTAGATAACATTGTTTTCTGAAGAGCTAAAATCTCTATGGCTTCTTTTAAATTTGGTAAGAGCATCTGTGTATTCAGCACTCCTGAAAAATCAATCCACTGATTTGGGATGCGAATCTAAATAATAAGTTGGTAGAAAGTTAACAAACTCCCACAGATGCATTTGACTAAGAGACACATGCATGTGCAGGTTAGAGGGGGTGAAGAATTGGGAGGAAGTTGTGTTTAAGCCAGCCTGAAACTTCATCTGCCTTATGTGACTCAGTTTCCTACCTCCACAGGTTTTAGAGCGTTTTCTTTTCCCCACAGCAGCTGTTTTACAATAGGTGATCTGTGGTACCCAGGCATCAACTCCACATCAGGATTTAGGTTTTCAAGTGCAGGGCCTCCCATGAACATGACTAATGAGACTATTATAGGTCATAACTATTTTCTTCTCAAAAGTATTTACAAGTAGTATAATTTTACCTACAATTCAAGAGGGATGCTTAAAAAATACCTTGCTTTGCAGTATTTTCTTGGTCAAAAAATGCACTTCTGCCTATGATTCTCATGTCACTTGTGTCCACAGTTGTGCATAACTGGTTGGAAGCAGAGCTGAAATGCCTGTGAATCTCTCCAGTGTAAACTACATTTATCTTTGTGGGTGCTAACTTTGTAATGATTGGACTTTCAAGTGCTGTAATGGCAAGGGGAGGCAGTGTACACTGAACAACACTCTACCCCATCTCCCTTTCCAAGTTCACACAATCTTTAAATAAAGCAAATATTTTGCTAATTTTTATGTAGTATGTTGGTCTTCTAGTCTGTTCTTCTCATTAAAGAAACACTGTCATGTCAGGCTCTTCTCTCCTATTCTAGTTGAATGAATAGCATCATATTCTGGTGGTTTTTTTCCAGGCAAACTCTCATGCATGTCACTCTGCAAGGAGATGCAGAGGGTAGAATTTTTGTAAACTGATTTGAGACTTGAGCAGTTGATCTCCAGTGAGAGCTGTTTGCTTATTCTTACTCCTGCCAAAGGCATCAGCTGACCCTTGTTGGTCCTCTTGCTTTCTGAAAATGTGTAACTGAATGAAAGACAAAGGGTTTCATATGCCAAGAAAGAATATTGCTTTGGGTTTTCTTTTCTTTTTTAATAATTGCAAATGCAGTGATATAGTCTTACTCAGTAATACTTGTGGTCTGTGGCTGCTTCCTGTCACCGTCAGTGGCCATTACTGAATATTTCAGGGTGAGTGGTGGTTCCCCTCTCTTTATTTCAGCCCCATCCTCAAAAGCAGCTGTTTGCAGCATACAATGTGCTGCCTGTTGGGCCCTATTCTTGCCTCTAGCAGAGGGTTCATTAAAGCCCCAAAGAATGGGATGTAGTAACTTTTCCAGATTTCTTTTTGCTAGACTTGTCCATGATCACCAATTCTCATCCAGATAGATTTCCAAGCCTGCTTTTAATTTCGGCTCACAACTTCATCAGCTCTGCATGGCCACATCAGCAAAATCTCTAAAAGTGCAGTATCTTTCCTTTGTGTGTTGTGCCAGAAACGGGAAGGATTTCTCCCTTTACCTTAGAACTATGAAGAAAATTGTCTTTCATCAATCCCTCTTCCTCTCTACGAGACATCTCCTTGGATGACTCAGGTTCCCAGGACTTTCTCAGCTCTTAGCTCAAGAGGTTGGCATAAAAAATCCTTTTCCAGATTCCAGCTAGTAACCAAACTGAGGGGCTGAATAAAAATTTCATCCCTCTTAGTTTAATAGGGTTCCCTAGGAAATGCTTCATGTGTCAGAAAGCCAATGGTTCATGAAAAGCTAACTTTTTATAAATAATCAGCTGGGGAAAAAAAGAGGATAGACAAGACTGGAATTTACAAATTTGAGGCAGGAAAAAATATAAACAGAAACAAATACTGTTTGCTTCAGTTGTTCAATGTAAATAAAGTGAGAAAGTTTCTTCAGGCACCATAGAACCAGATTTCCTCCATAAAATTCTTTACAACTCTTAAATAGTGAAAATCAAGGCAGGCAGGATTGTTTCTCACCAGTTTCAAGCACCAGACTGTTGCTTTTATTCTGAAATAGGATAAGCTCAAAGACAAATAGGATCTGGGGCTAAATTAGACGCTTCCATGTATAAAGAAGCAACACTGGAAGTTACAGATTAAAAGAAGGAAAAGTCAATCATTTTATTTAAAGGCTTCTGCCTGTGCACAGGAGGACAGGGGCCAAATCTGATTCAAGTGGTGAGTCCTCCCTGTGGGCAGAGCAGTGCTGTGGTCATGGTTGTAAGGGACTTGACATGAGTGGATTGTTCTTACTTTCACCAATGGAGAAGGCAGAGGCCTGGCTTGGGTAATGCTTGTGTTGGATCCTGTCTGGCAAAAACTGAAAGCCCATTGAGATGTTTGGCTGTGCCTGAGGAGAGGGTGGTCTAGCACAGCATTGCTGTGTCTGTGCACATGAACTTGCCTGGTGCTGTTCTTACAGTCTCTTCCCTGGGCTCTCCTAATGCCTAATTAGGAGCTGAGCAATTAGCTCAAAAAGCCTTAGCAGAGTTTCCGTTTGGAAACTGGTGTCTTTGGTGTTGCATAGACAAGGTGAGTCTGGCTGAGTTCCCAAGACTTGTATGTAGTAGGAAAGCAGCAGATAGTATCATTAATAAGGCCCCTTGATGCCCTTATCTGCTGGATAATAGCTTTAATTGACAGTTAATGTTTTCAGCTGCATAAACATTTTTCCATTATTATTTATGCTTCAGAGAAAGGTTACTCTTGATAATAGAATCTTTAACCTCAGATCTTAAGCAACTTTTTTTAAATCACAATTTGAGACAAATAGGATGCTTTAGAGTTTTTTATTGGCTACAGAATCATGTAAATTAAAGCACTCTAAATATACCTAAATTTGAAGTGTTCTTAACTTTGCTATTTCTATTTTTAGAATGACTGTGAGTTCCAAGGGAATAGTTTACCCTGTAAAAATAAAATTTCAGGCACCAGAGGTGCTGCCCATCTCTGGGATCTTTTCAATGAGAGAAGTTCCTGTGTGCTGTTGCACCTACAGTAGCTGTTCACAGACAGTTACATCCAATGGCCATTGGTCTGGGGCCTGGTTGAGGATGTATCATCATCAGGCTTATGGGGCACAGCTGTAAGTGATGGTGTTTATGATGCTGCTGCTGCTGCTTTTACCCGTTCCTTTTGCCCTGGACTGTGGGGCTTGGTTGCTTAGAGACAGACTTGTGAGATGACAGTGGTGTTTCTCTCTTGGTTCTCAGCAAATAAAGAGTGTTAATTAGTAGTTCATATTGTAGCTGACTTTCTCTGTGGTTTATTAAATCCAGTGTGTGTTCTCTGAAAGCTTTCATTTAGCTGAGTTTTCCAGCTGCCTCAAAAGTACGGCACAGCAGGCGTCACATGCGAGCTCTCAGAGCAGGGCAGAGATTAAAACCAAGTGTGGCATTTGGAAGAGTGTCTAGGGGAATGCACTATGGCTGCATATTGCATTTCAAAAGCTCTTTACCACTTGCCAGCCTTTTTATTTTTCTCGAATTTCAAATTCCTAAGGGAGTTAGACTGAAAGGGAAGAGTTTTTTTGCTTCCCTAAAATAACTGCTTACGTCTTATTCCGTGCAAATTAACTCCCCCCCCCCAAACTTTTCACACCATAAATGTGCAGCAGACAGAATAAAAAAAGCAGGGAACCTGACTCAGTACTGGGCTATACCCAGTGCAATTCCTCTGTTGCTGTCTCCCTTTCCTACTCTGTTTAAGACCTTCTTGCTGCGTTTTGCCCACCCTCACCTTCTCCAGTTATCCAGACAGAGCAGCCAATACTTGCAGAGCTCTCAGCAATGAGACACATGTGCCATTCCTGTGGGCTGGTGGATGAAGAATATTGCAGGTTATGTCACATGTAAAGCAGAGTCTCACAGGTACGATCTTGTGAGCTACAGTCTACTGCATGTTATGACAGGAGAAAGCTGGTGTATGTGTCATCACGGAGGCAGCAAAGTGGCAAGGCTTGTTAGGTTCTTACTTTCACTTTCAGTTCACAAGTCAAATACCCTCAAGGAATAAATTTTCCCTGCTTATAACAGTCATTTTGAATGATGATGTCATTGCAAATTTCATTTTGCCTTTGCACAGGAGGACAACAGCTGATTTCTGCGAGGCAGAGAGGTGTGCAGAGAAATTGTTATCCCTGCCACAATTCTTCCATACTGTACAACAGAGGCTTTAGGATCTGTCATTTACTCAGAATAGTGCATGTTTGTGCAGCACCTAGCAGAATGATACTTGTTTTCTTGATACCTGTCTTGTTGGTGCTGTTCCAATTGAAATGTAGTAAGAGAGGTCACACAATGCAAATATATTGCAGTTCATGCAAAGGGATGTAATCAGCAGTTCATGCTTGGGTTTTTAACTGTTACATTCACTGGAAATGTTATTAATGCAAGCAGGGGCAGTAAAATTTTGTCCCAAAATGTCTAGCTTTGCAATGGCTGAGTACTTAGGTGTGCAATAACTGGCAGGCTAACATTCTGTGTGAGACTGGGGGGGGAACGACCTCCTGCCAAATTTTTCCTAAATTTCTTCTTTCTTCCCTGAGCAGAGGGGACTTGCATTACCATGATGATATGTGCACTCTCACCGGAAATTAGCCATGTGGGAAAAAAAAAAGTGCTTTTCTTTGCATTAGCTGTCATTGTGAGGTGCATGGGCATGTAGGGAGTTCAGCTGTTACACAGGATTTGTTCTTGCCTCTCACAGAGACAGATGCATCCCAGAAATCATGTTGTTTGGCACAGATTTGGTGTCAGATGGGAGCTCTGCTCAAGCCCAAGTAGTATCACCTCTGCTTGAGCTTTCCCATGCCATATGGACATATCTGATGGGGGAGCAACAAGGAATTTTCTAGGAGTAGTGAGAGGGTTGGAGCAACTCTCAGGGAGGGCATGTGTGTTTACTTGTTTTAGCACTTCATAGCAACCACAAATGTATAAAGACCCTTTCTTATTTGTGGATGATTGCAGTCACCCCAGGTACACCCTGGTAGGTTGATGGAAAAAGAGAAATTATACAATCTATGAAAACTTCTGCATGGCCCTCTAAAAAAGGGGTGGGTACCACCAATGAAAACAATGGGTAACTTTTGTCCTTCTTGTATGACTCTTCTGGGTATCATTGCCTGTGGATGTTGGGAATGTTTTGACTTTTAACAAGTCACAGTGGGGAGAAGACTCATGGGTAGAAAGAGCTTAGGTACAGGTGTCAGTCCAGGACAAGAAGTGGCTGATTTTGTGACTGACAGTCTCCTGTCTTCCTCTCTGATGGAAAGTTTGTGTCTGTGATCTCTTGGAATAAAATCATGGTGGTGCCTTGGGCAAGACAGTATTTTAAGCTCTGACATTGGAGTTCATAGCTGGAGTTTGTCTCCCCAGCTAGAACACAGGGGGTGAGACCAGGCTTGCTAGGGATGAGCCTAGGGGTGACATGCCAGAGTTAGGGGCAAAATCAGTAAGGAGGGTCAAGGTTGGACTTGATGATCTCAGAAGTCTTTTCCAACCTAATTGTGATTCTGTGATCATTGACTTTACGACATGGGGATGTGCTCTATCATCTAATCAACGTCTGGTTGAACTTCAGTCACTACCATGAACATAAAGGCTATTTGTATGTCTCCAGATGAACTTTGTTCTGTTCAAAAAAATTATTTGCTTTTCTCATTCTCATAGTTTTCTTGGTCCTTGTCTAGGGTGACACAATAGAGCTACACAGAGAAATTCAGCCCTGGCTCCAAGTTATCCACAGTGTGTGGTCAGTCAAATGGCTAAAAGAGGCCAAGAGCTGAACCATTTAGAGATGGGGTTTGCTGCCTTACTGAACATGGCTGCTCCAGTAGTGTCCAACACCTGAGAGCACCAGAGCAGCTCTGTGTGGGTATAGGATTGGCATTCATTTTGATGGCTTTGGACTCCAGCTCCATCTATGCAAGGAGTCATTCCTAAGACATAGGGCAAATGATTCCTGCCCAAACCAAGCAACTAATTGCCCTTTTCACAGAACTGCTGATGACAAACCACTGTTCTTCAGCTCTCCCATACTCAGGTCTACAGTATAAATCTCCCAGTCCCTCATAATAGGATGGGCCTTTGTGTGCAGGGTGGGACATTCAGGGTTCCTGGGAAGGCAGTCAGACAGTAGGAGAGAGTAGGAGGCTTGTACAAATCCAGCTACAGATGTAACAGAATTTGCACCTGCTGGCATCCCCTAAGCCCCTGAAAGGGATAGAGACAGACATCACAGCAACACCAGCTCTAGTGAGGCAGCTTCAGGGATCACTGCCCACCTGAATTAGGGGATTTGTTTCCCCAGAAAGCCAGCAGTGTCACTGCTGTTTGAAGGATATCTTATTATACAGTCTGACTGTATGTGCATGAGCACAACTCAAACAGAACTCAAACACACAGAAACTCAAACAACTGTGTGAGTTGCTTTTGTATAAGTGCAAATAACAATATGGCAAAATTGTTGCATTACTGAAAGTGGCCCAGGCCCAAAGCAGGATTTGGTTCTATGCTTTGGGCAATAGGGTTATGTGCTTATACCAGATGGAGCTTTAAAATTTTCATCAGCAGGTTTATGAACAGAAGAATACCCTTTTATCCACCCCCAGGTCTTTTACTAATAAGCTGCAAATGCTGAACTTCAATTAGCATGGAGTGGAGGTGCAGATGAGATAATACACTTTCTTACTGATGATTATCTATCATGTGAGAGTGAAATAGAGATATGAATAATGACCTGTTTCAGTTTTTTGGAGCTTTTCTGTTGTTTTTTTTCCCCCTTTAAAGCTTGGTAGTATAATTGCGTGAAAATAGCTAAAAATAATGAGCCAGATTCTCTGGTGATTAAATTCTGTTACTGGCAAACAGAGGGAGAGTTTTGAGCCCTGCTCATCTTTGCATTGACTTCTGCAGGTGTTGGGCCAAGCCAGGACAAGGCTGTGTGACAGCTGCGTTGTTAAGTTTGCCATGGAGGTATTTTACAAAAGAATTTACAAAACTACATTTTTCCTGCTGCTGAGAGATGCCCAGAGAGGTCTAAGCTTTGAAGTAGCATTGTGTGCTATCAGAGAATCCCAGTTTTCTTGAAGGGTGCAGGTGCATGGAGAGGCAAAGGCATTGATTAATTGAGTGCTGTCTTTGCCTTTAGCAGCATGTTTGCTGGTCTACAATGTGTGCTGGTGTGCTGTACATGTGCCCCAGCTGAGAAGTTCTTTCTGGACCCTACAGGCATCCAGCTGCCGTGCTTGTTCCCTGTGCTTCATGAATCATTCAGGTTTCAACAGCAGTGTCAGCTCTTTAGAGGGTGTTGAGTAAGGTTCTCTAGCTTACCTGATATCTCTTAGGGAGAAAAAGGTCAGTCTTGGCACACAGTTGGAGAACATATTGGGAAATTGTCAGGAAAGCTGAGGAAAGGTGCAACTTTGTGAGGTATAGATTGCTTGTGGGAATTCTGCATCGAACTCTCTCATGTCACAGAAGGATAGAATCATGGAATGTTAAGGGGTTGGTACGAACCTTAAACACTGCATAGTCCCAACCCCCCTGCTTTGTGCAGGGACACCTCCCACTAGACCACCTTGCTCAAGGCCTTATCCAGCCTGCCTTTGAACACTGCCAGGGCTGGGACATCCAACCATGTTGGATATCTTCCCTTAAGGAGGCTTTGCTGGAAAAGTAATCCATTGAGAGGATAGGGCTTACTGTTGGAAAACAGAGATACATAAATTTGAATAGTAACTGAAAGAAATTGAGTTGTGATGTTCTGATGAATCAAACCCCAGAATATACCCCTGAAATACTTACTGGTCTTTTCTTCGGTGGACTGTGCTTCAACAGAGGGTCTCTGCTCTATAGGCCATTCTGGCTTTAGAATAAAATAAAGTAGAATCGTTTAAGTTGGAAAAAAATTCTTAAGATCATTGAGTCCAACCATAAACCTCGTAATGCCAAGCCCACCACTAACACATGGATTCAAGTGCCACATTTACACATTGTTTAAATACCTTCAGGGATGGTGACTCAACCATCCTTGTGACTCAAACTTCCCTGGGCAGCCTGTTTCAATATTTGAGAACCCTTTCCATGAAGAAATTTCTCCTAATAGCCAAAGTAAGATTTCAGGAGAAAGGCAGAGCAGCATTGCAAAGTCTCCCCTGACAACATAAAACCAAGAGGAATTTTTCTCTTACCCTGGTCATGTAGGCTTTTTACTTGTTGCTGGAGGCATCTGCTGCTCTTTTACAAAATGTGGCTGTGAGCAAGGAGGAGCAAGTAGACAGCACAGGGGTTTACAATTGCCACAGGACTCTTGAGTGCAAATGCCACTTGATTCAATTATCAGAGATGCATGAGGCTTCAGTTCTAGCTTAGCATAGGCACCAAGGCTGAGAGATTATTGAGGAAAAATGGACCTGTTCTTTGATTTGCCATTCTTATGGCATATATCATTGTTAGAAGAGGGCCAGTAAGATTTTCTTTGTACTGCATTGGAAGTGACACACTGCAAGAGGAGAAAAAGTTCTATTTAAAATTGCATAATCAGAGATGAAGTGAAATTGAAGCAAAAGATCAAAGATAGGAAATAGGGAGAGAAAGAGAGAGACAATGTACAGTATGGCTACACAGACATCTTAATTTCATTTTAACGAATTCCCCTCTGCTCAGGAAGGGAAGGGTTGCTGTTTGTATACCAGGAGGGAAAGAACAGCCTTCTGCCACACACTGAGATTTCCTTTGAACGTGGTCTCTTACCGAAATGAAGGACTGCACTCTGCTTCATATTTCACAGAATTAGAAAAGAACAAACTATTTTCTGATTCCCTGCATCCTGCTTATGTAACTTGCAGATGACAAGGCTGTGCAACCTCTGGCTGAGCCCTGGAAAATTTCCTTGTCGGTGAGTCAGGTGCTTGGCAAACAGTCTGGCGCAGAGGGCTTGGAGATGACAGTGACGTTAGAGGCGTTACCTGGGTACCAATTCAGAGTCTCTTTATGGAGGCTCTTCCTGCTAGAAGTGTGACAAGACCATCATGGTCTTGTCATTGCCAAGTGTCTCTATTCTGCTGTATTGTGTCTCTGCTATGTGTGTTAATTATGTGCAAGTACAAAGCATCTGCCTGGGTTGCATTGAAGCAGAAGAAAGCCACAGGCGTGACTGTTGTCTAGAGATGTGGGTCAGCAGAGAAGGGGGAGAAGAGCTAGGCAAGAGTGAGTCCTCGGCCTTTACATGAATTTTATCTGTAAAAATTCCTTCAGGATGGGGGGAGAACATTTAGTGCAGCAGGGCTGCAAAAGTGGGACTTCTGGGGAAGAACAGAGTCCCCCTTTTCAGTCTGCATTCCGAAACTCTGTGCAGTCACCGTAACAGCATTGGTTTGGAGGCTGTAGATCTGACTGAAAGCTGGAGGACAGTATTGCACGTTGTGCTGTAGGACTTAAGTTGAGAACTATGAAAAGGGAGGATTAGACCCAGGGATGAGGGGAGAAAACTGAAAGAGATGCAGAACCGTTTCAGCGGCAGACCAGTGGGTCAGCTGCAGCAGATCCCAATGATCACTTCTTCGGAAGTATGACTGAGAGGAGCCAGGAGGTTTGTACCACCAACTAGGTTCAGTCACTGGAGAGTGTCAAGGCTGGGACAACTGTGAGATCCCCAAATACAGTCCATCCTATATCAATCTATGCAGCAAACCTCCCTGTCAGTCCAGCCATGTTTAGAGCAATACTTAGCTCAGTGGTGCAAAGAGCCTTTTTGCCAGACTGCAGTGGGAGCGGGACAAAAAGAGATTTTGCCACAGGGATGACCTGGTGACTAATGATTTTCATTGATCATATGCTTGCAGGAGAGAGCAATCTATCATCTGCAGTTCCTGCAGGCTTTTCTGCTGAAGGCTCTGAGGAAGCAAACGTGAGATGTTATCCAAAAGCAGGGCTGTGTGAGCCCACGGACCCTGATCATGCTGTGCTCTCATGGATGTATGAACGTGACAGTGCTGAAGACCCCAGCATCAGGAAATCTCTTGATGACTTCTACAAGATGTATTGCAAAAAACAACCAGGGAGAACGGATCCGACTTATGAGGCTGCATCACAGTGTCTGTCACAGAAGATTTCGGAGCTGGCAAACCAGGGTGGAACTAAATATGCGTCACGTTGCCTGCAAATGGCACAGTTTGTCTTGAACAGAGACGGGTGCAAGATCTTTCCCAATCACCCCCCTTCTGCCTGTTTTTCTAAGCCAGCTGAAGGAGGAGTCTTGTTGGAAGACAGAAAGAGAACACCTGGGCTCTCAGATGACATCCTGCAATTCCTCTTGAAACAAACACAGGCAGAACACAGCCCTGAAGTGTCACATGAGAAGTAAGCAAGACAGTGGTTTGTTTCTCTCATTGGAGCTTTGCTTTCACTCTAAAAAGAGGTGACTTTCTTAGAAAGACACTCTTCTCCTGGCATCACCTTCAACACCAGACACTCCATGAAGAGGTTCACCTGGAGCAGACCTTGCCCCCTTGTTCTCTACAGGGCAGCACTGCACAAGGAGCACCTGTGCTCCCCATGTGGTCCCAACTGCTTGGGACGTGTGACTAGTTGGGATGGGTGATGCAGTGTTTGTTGCTGGGACATCAAACGTGATAATTAAAATCTACCAGGCTTTTAAATTGACCTACATCCCTTCCCCAGCTGAATCATGGCCCTGCCCAAATTCAGCCCCTGTGTGGGCATGGATGTCCAAGTGTTGTTGATTATAACAGGCTGTTTGAATGAATTTGGCATGGTATGCCCCAGATCTAGAGAGGGAAGCTTAACATTTTATTCTGTTCCTGGCTGATACTGTAACATGTCTGCCCCCACTGGGGTGCCTGTTAGCTGTGTGTTTACCTACAGACATATGATCCCACAAATCATGACTGCAGTGCAGGTGAGCTCTGTGTGTGCATGAGAAAGAGAAAATACAGCTTCTGAGCATGTTCCATGACAGCACTTCTGTCCTTTTTACCATCACCCCTCCAACAACCTTCAGTTCCTTTCGGTCTTTCATGATGGTGCTAATGAGATCCCTGGAGGAATGCTCCCTTTAAAATGAAACAGATCTCTCTGAGTCCAAGAAGGCTGACGTCAGTCAGCAACAGAGAAATGAACCCACACACAATCACTTGAGGCCTCTCTCTTGGAGGCCTCCTTGCTCAGTGGCTTCTTTGCTGCCTTGCTCCCTCTGCCAGGCAGACAAATGTCTTTGTGCTTGTTTTCCACCCACTGGCTTGTCCCCTGAAAGAAAGGTTTGCTGTAGTGATGTTGCTTGCTGACTGTGGAGGTCATTCTCCAGTGTGGATGTGATCAAGGAAGCACAGAGTGCAAGAGGAAGGGATGTGCTTAAGGTTGACAGCATATGGGCAAAGAAGAAAGGACAGACAGTCAGGGTCTCAAAGGTCAACGTTAAGGTTCCCAGCTAATGTGATTACTCCGGTACAGCCACACTGCTTGCACCAGTGTCGTGGGTTACCCAGGGGATCAAAACNAGCGTTTCAGTTTGGAGACAGCTCTTACCTTGCCAGCCCAGTTGCTGAACCCTCTCATCAGTTCCCTTTCCACGCTGGCCAGATATCAGGATGGGTTTTGGTGTTCATGCACATCAGATTCCCTGCTTCAGGTTCACACAGAGCTGCTATTCCTGCCTTGCTGCCCCTGGCAGATTGGCACAGCAGCTGTGCCCTGCAGGTGTTTCCAGCAAAGGCAATGGAAATATGGCTGCTGACTTTAGTAAGAACAGGAAGAGGCCCTGCTGGCCCAGCTGGCTGCAAGTTATGGCCAAGGTTGTAGGACTTGGTGCGAAGTCCCTTTGCAAATGGATTTATGCTGGAACTGCCTGGTTTATTTTCCTGTCCTTGAATCATCATGGAACTGATACATCTGGCTTCTTGGTGTTTTGCTTGCTTGCTTTTATGGCAGGGGTGCTGTACATGTGCTGGAGGGCACACAAAATATTGGAGCAGACCCTCAACTGCTCCCCTACTACTCAAGTTAACAGTGCTTGGGGAAAAAAAAAGAGTTGAGATGAGAATGCAGCATCAGTTTTGTAGCAGCAAATAAATCCACAGGTGCTGGTGTGTCAGAATCCAGATAAAAGCATCAGGCAGGCAAAAACTATAGACAAAGGTAATACCAACTAGTTCGACAACAGACACAGCTGGAAAAAGCAAACATGCTCCTGAGTGTGCTGTCAGTAGTTACAGTAACACTACTGGCCTCTCCCTGCCAGCTCACATGGCTTAACCACCACAGATCTGTCACAGCTACAAGGGCATTAATACTGACAGATATAGGGAGCTATTGCTGAGGATGGACAGGGAGGAAGGTAGGTCTGCAGTGTGTTGCTTTTAATTTTTTGCCAGCATTTATGCAGTTCTGCACAGGTAAATTAGTTGCTGTGCAAAACCCTTTAACTGCCATTTTAAGGGAAATAACCTCCCAGGTAGAGAGAGATTGAGAAGTCAGAGGTCTGCATCTGAATCCCTTTAGTTGCTGTATTTGGTTTAGTGGTGAATGGTCTTTTTTAAAGAAAATTCTGAGTAGGAAAGTAGATGGTTTTGAAGCTAACCCAAACCACAGTCCAAAAGTTGTGCAATTTCCATAAAGAAAGCTTGCAGCAAAATATGAAGTTCCTGTTCTTTAAGGAGAGTCCTGCTGCTACTCATGTTTGAGAGATACCTACTGGGTTTTGATGGAAAAGAAGCCCTGATTGACTCTAGTCTGACCCCAGATTAGCTCTAGAGACAGACTTGGTTTTCCCCACTCATAACAAATGTGAGGTATCTGCCTGGAGCCCCTCTTTGGGGTGTACACAGGGTGCTCCTCCTGATTAAGCCTGATTAACCTGAGCTGCCATAATTTTATCCCCTTTTGAATGAGATATAAAAACATTCAAGGGAATAGCTGTTAATTCGCTATCAGGTGTTTTCAATCATGGCAAAATGAGGCAATCTTTCTTTGGAAGAGGCATGCCCACACAGGAAGTTAATCTGGGGTCCCTCTGTGGGGGGATCATGCCGCTTCTCTGCACACCGGGGGCCAGAGTGAAGGGGAGGGGAGGCACCTCCAGTGAGCTCATTCTTCTGCTTCAACTCCTCGGGGCTCCTGGGGCTGCACAGCAACTGCCTTTGACATCCCTGTTTTCTCATTAGAAATTTCTGGAGAATTGGGGCAGCAAGAAAAGAGATAAGAGGACTCATTACTCTTGAACCCTTTGGGTAATGAGATGCAAGCAATGACAAAATAAAGAATGGGTGGCTGCTGAAAGAGCATGAAGATAGATACTGGCAGAGAAGAGCGTGAAACTGTTCAATTTTAAAGACCAACGTAGGCAGAACAGGCTGGATGCAGCTGAAAAATCTGGATTATGACTCATATCTACAAATCTTGGCTGGCATCTTGCAGAGGACATGGTAAGATCTGTGCTAATGAAGCATGCAGTCTTTTGAAAAATTTGCACCCCTTGCAGTCAGGAGTGCCAGCAGTTTTGTGTGCTTCTCACTTCCAGTGTCCTGGAAGTATGACCACCCATGGCTTCCTCAGGGTGAAAATACAGTCTTTTTGCATGTGAAGAGTGGTAGGAAGCCCTCACAGAAATGTCCCTTGTTCTGTCCATTTCTCCCCAGCCTGTGTAATATTCTCTGGGAAACTGAGTTTTTTTCCTGAGGAGTGGAGTGCTTTCTTCTCTCCCTGGATTGACCTTGACTTAGTTTTGACACTTCTATGGTTTCAGCACTTGTCAGAGCACATATCATCTTCTCAGAGGCCCTTTGCTGTTGAGTTCTCTCCGTTCACTTTGTTTGCTTCTGTGACCCACCCCACCGTTTTATTTTTCTCCTCCACTGCAGTATATAATGCAGAAGATATCCTGTTTCCCTGAAGATGAGGAACCAGGTGATGCTGGACTGCATTGTACCCAAACATGCTCCACCACCATGAGCTGCTTTGGTTCAGCTTTCAAAAGCAGACTCACCTGTAACCACTGAACATTCAGCTGCCAGGCAAAAATATGCACCTGAAGTTACAGTCTCCCTGAAACTCCCCTGCCAGTTGCTGCCTGTGCTGTGTGCACAATGGTCAAGGTGTCTTGCAAGTTGCCCCTTTGTGCAATGGAAAACATCCCTGAGTTGTTGTCTCTCCCCTGCTCTAGGACAAGCACAATTTGCTGCTCAGCAGGACTGGAGGAGCAGAGCTGCCCAGCAGGGTGGTCCCATGAACCCCCAGTGCCCCTCTGCCCTTCTGCTTCTTGCCTGCTTCAAGATCTGTAGGTGGGAATTTTCCCAGCTTTCCCTAAATAATGCTGCTGTGGCTCAAGAGGAGGAAGAGCAGGGACTCTTGATTCCTTTGCTTTCCTTCCAGGGAATGTTTTTCTGTTTGTGATCCTCCTGAGGAAAGAAGCTCTGATGGACTTAAACTGGGCAGTGTTCTAGATGGGGAACTCACCCTACCTCCCCAACTTGCTGGCCTCCCCAGCACTGATGGTTCTCACCTCCACTGCCAAAGCTGTCACCTCTGTTCATCTCCCTGTGTGCTCTGGTAGTGTGTGGCTGCTTTTGCAAAGGCATTTGGTGGCTTACATTGCAAAACAAATCCAAGGGGTTTTTTCCTTTTGCTTGTCCAAGGCTCACAGCAAAGGACCAGCTCTGAGCCTAGCTTAGGACAGCACCTGAAAACCTACAACACCTTTCAGGGCTGTGGGTGTACAAGACCCCTCATGATCTTCAAGTGAAATGTGTAAGTGAAGTAGAAGATGGGGAATAACATCAGTCCCATAGGGTATGATAAGCAAGGCCAAAACTGATCTGTCATTGCCAAGTAGGAGGAGCACAAGATATAGTGAGGACTTGACAGCCATTTCCCAGGGATTTCCCTAATGCACAGCCCAGATCCAAATCCCACCCAAGGTCTGTTAGAGATGGGTGCACTTTGGATTGGGTATTTTTCCACCTGAGCTGGACCAGCATCCTTCAGTGTCTCAGGGAGGTGACTCATACTGCTGCAGGCACAAATCCCTCTGCCCATGCACACCAGACACCTGAGTTGCCTTGGGGCTCAGCTTTGGACTAGGTCTGGCAGGCTGTGAGTGCTACCTCTGTTCCCAGAATACATAAATGCCTGATCCAAACTCTTTCGTCATCCTTGACAAAACCTCCTGCTATTAAGTCATTCCCCACTTTCCTCAGCTCAGAGCTTCTCTGGAATGTTTGGTATCAATGGCCTCTCTGATGCCTACTCCAACAGAATTTTTATTTTCCTCTCCCACACAGCTGCTGGTGGGAGGTACTGATTCATGCCAGTGACCTGCCCAGTCCCGGAGCCCAAAGGCAGCCAGGGAAAGAGCTGAGCTCCTGCGACAGACAGGGGCTGAAGCAGGTCTCAGCAAGTGTCCATGAAGTGAGTGGAGACAGGGCCATTTAAACCAGTGGAGGATTTTCCCCTAGGAGTTTGAGGTATTTTGGTATTCCTGGATATTTTCAGGACATATGGTTGTTAAATTTGGTGTACAACAGGCAGCATACATAGACACAAATGTGTCTATTGAGCATTGATGATTTTGTTTGGGGCATATGTTTTCCCACAATACAGAAGTTCATTTTAAAAATTCCCTATTCTGCAGGCCTTCCTAATGACTATTTTCCCACACACATCTATTAGGCAACAACATATGCCAGCATTTCTTCCTTAAAAGTAAAATCTGGCACATACATTACACACAGAGCATGAAATAATAAGATGTGATTAAAACAGTAGCTGGAGCTTACCAAAGCCAGAAAACTCATGGCTGAAAGGTCAAACCTTTATTTAAATGGCCTTTGCAATGGCCTATTTGTTCACAGGTGCTGTGAATTGAGAGGGAGAGTCTTGTAATGAAAGAACATCTGTCATGGAAAATTTCACCCTCAGTTCAAGCTGAACAAACTTTAACTCGCCCTAGAAGGTGGGTTCTTGTAATGGGAAATGTCAGTCAGCCTTAGGGCAGGTGACACTATCCATCCTTGTCTGCATTTCTGGGTAAGATACAGTACGTGAGCCAGAAATGCTGCTAAACTCAGCAGCTAAAATCAGGTGCTAAAATCAGCACCTCCCAGCCAGAGAAGCAGGATGATTCTGTGATTACAGATACTCAGGTGTGGATGCTATGCCCTGCAACACATTTTCAGTGTGCCTTTCACTAATTGGTTGGTTCTAAGTTCCCAGCAGCTTGTTTTGGGTATCTGGGAGCTTCAGAGAAAGAGTAAGAGGGCAGGACATACACACTTACATCTTTGCCTAACAGCAGCTCCTCTCAGAAGGCTGCAACTGGAGGTTGAAATAATAATAGTAATAGAGGTTTTGTGTCTGTAGACCAGGCCATTTGTTTAACAAGCAGCTCAGCATGCGTTCTGTAAGGCCAGGTTGTGTTTGCATCCTTATCTCCTCATTTCTCCCTGGATTCGCTGCTCCCTGAGAGAGCATCACTGCTCTGGGCATGGGCTGGGGGCTGAGAGAGTGAGGACACAAAGGCAGCCAGAGGATAAATTGCTTTTAAACCACATCTTTATAGCTGTATGTATAGAGGACTTGCTTTGTTTTTCTTTAGGGCGGGCTTATTTTTGTGATCTGTGTTCTCACTCAGGAGAAAGGAAAGGTTGATCTTTGGCTTGAGATGTTGGTGCTGTAAAGCAGAAAGAGGCACCCACAAGTCGAGTTCCACATGTAGTGATGAGAAACGTGTGTGTGTGTAGACAAGTCCCATGTCTGGGTTTCTGTCTCTGGGAGTGTTAATGCTGCTTGTCTGGTGCTCAAGAACAGACTTATGGCACGTGAATTACTGAGAAAACAAATCTTCTGGGATGAGGAGATACAGACTGCTGTTTTGAAGGCTGGAGGGATCTTACAAAGGCAGCAGTGAATTAGACTCAAAATGCAGTGGTGTGCTGGACAAGGATCAGACTGATTGCTGTGCCAACTCCTCCTGTTCCCACTTCCATGAGCTGCTAGTGCTTGATGAGAGAAGATGGTGTCAGCACCCAGGCTGCCACAAGGGGAAAGAAATGAAGCTGATAAAGTCCAGACTTTAGCATTTGAGTGCAACAGGCACCCTTGACAGCCCTGATTATCCTTAGAGCTACTCAGCCTGTGTAGGGCAGTCATCCATATGCACTGCTTGGTCAGCCTTGGGTGCTCCTAACCTTGAAAGGAGGTATCCTCTTAACTTTGTTCCCAGTGTGATTTTGCCACACTTGGCCCATTTGAGCCTAAATTTTCCCCCTGAAGCAGCCACCCAACTTGAATCTGCCTGGAGAGGGATGAGGCATGTGGAAACTGTTTTTTTTCCCAAAGCCAGGACATGACACTTTGCAAGCTCAGTATGCCTCACATGCAAGTTGGCAAAACCACCCACTGTGGCTTCCTCTTTCTCATATATCCAGGGTAGTAGAGTGTCTTTCATGGTTTCTTTTTCTGCTTTTCATGTTTGCATCACCTTTCCACCTTGAGGGTTACTAGACAAATTTACACTGACAGAGTATCTTCCAGGTATTTTTGTTTCCTGAGGCTGCCTTTAAGCTTAAGCCTCTTAAGCCTTTTTTATAAGCACACAGCATTTCACACAAAGAGCCTAAAACTCTTAAAATCAGGATGTGCAAAAGAAAAAAACCTATATTCTAGGCAGAAGAGATCGTAACAAAATCTCCTCTTGCATTTTGTAGGTTTTGCTCTCTCTTTCATAAGGCCTTTTTGCAGGTGAGTTTCTGTTCTTAGTGCAGTGGGGATTTAAAAGGAGGTGATGGAAAATTTCTTTGGCAATTCCTTTTGCTGTGTGAGTACGGCTGTCATGAAATAGATCTCTCAGCACTGTGTTTTTAGTCTGGAGTTATGTGCAAGGGCATAATTGTTTAGGGTTTTTTTTCCAGTACATACATCATTCAGTAATAAACCCTTTGAAACAATTTCAGTCTGTTGCAGAAATCTATATATTTTTATTTTACAGAATAGAAATTTGCCTCTGAAATTTCCATGACACTATCAACAACAGAACAACATTGTTCTTACAAAACAGAACCCTTGCTGAGAGTCAAAGTGCTATAAATATTTAAAGAAATTAATTACTAAGTAAGCCAGACTAGCACCCCAGTCTTTAAATATTAAATGGAACATATATAGTTGACAAAATGCAGGCAGAAACACTGAATGGGGCAATTTAATTGCCTAAATAGAATTATTGGTAGTGCAAAGGCAACTGGTGAAGTCATTTTTGCTTAATGAGAAGCAGTACTCAAAATATGAGGGCTTAAGTCAGCTTTTTTTTGCTTGCTGAAAGAAATTTCTATCCTGTTTTACATTCTACTGCACAAGCCCCAAACTTCACCATGAGGTTACCACTGTGATTAATTGCACACTTTAAAAAAAAAAAAAAAAGTAGCAGGGGTGGTTGGGCAGGGGTTGTTTAGTGGAGGAGTTTTTTTGGGGGGAGCACCTCCGTGTGCAGCTCAGCTGTGCCCAGGCTGGAGGGTGAGAGGTTCCAGCACTCTCAGGATGATCTCTGGGCGTCAACTGCCTGGCAACTCCAGTCCTGCAGTGATGCCAAGCAGCCAAAAGCCAGGCCAGAGAGACATGTTGGCAGCTTTTGGGGACTGTTCATTGTCCAGGACTTGTCTCTGGTGAGGAGGGTGTTGGGGTGCCCTTACTTCCCCCCTTGTAGAGGAGGAGGCACCTGGGGCTGTGGAGGTGGCCTCTGTTGTCAGCAAGGCAATTTCATTATTGCTGAGACTAGGAGAAGATTTAGTCATAGCCAAATTTATAAAGCCATGAGTAATCATGCAAGGGCTTCTTAGGCCTCTGCTGCATTTTAGCTTGATGGTTGGTTCATCTGGAGTGGTAGGTTTTGACTAGGACTCCAGCAGATCATCTTCTGGCGATAGATCAGGTTAGAAGTGGCAGCAAAGGCAAAATGAAGAGTCTTGTGACTTAAAAATCCCAGTGGTGCAACAGTATTAGGCAAATTCCATCCTTCTCTTACAGGAGGAAATATGCATGTTGTTTCACATCAATGCCATCTTTCCCATGGTAGTTCCCAGTGTATTTGCAAGAGCTAAGTTGCATTTACTGCCTGGAGCAAGCAAGGTCAGTGAGCTGCTGTCAGGGAAGGACCTTGGAAGTGGCACTGCTTTTTGGTGGCAGTCATGCTGACAGTGCAGTATGGAAAAATTGTCCTTTGTTCCCTATGCCCCAAAGGCTGCTTTTTGTTTATGTACTTATTTTTGTATTGCAGCATAATCTAGTTTTCTGCCATCTGAGGTAACAAACACTGAGGGAGGAATGACTGGGGGGGGCAGAGATAGGTGTGTGTGAGCAGCATATGCGAAGATGTTCAAGTGGAAAACCTGGGGTGTTGGGGAAATGGTTGTGTTTATACTTGGTCTGCCCTCTCTCACCTTTGTTTTGGGTTTAGCTTCCTTTTCTGTTGGGTGTTTGGTTTTGTGTTTTGGGTTTGTTTTTTTTTATTCTGGTGACATGTTTACAGGTTCTGTAGCCCATGAGTGTATCCAGAGGCCACGAAGATTTATATTAGCTAGCACAGGGCTTTCTCCAGAAGACCACAGTAGTCTGTGCATGTGTTTTTCATATCCCTTAACAGTTATGACTGGTCTTGTAGGCAGATTTTAAATCTCCATTTAGTCTGTCCATATAATATTTAACCTTATTTCTGTGGCATAGATATATCACTGAAGAACTGGAGCTAGAAGGATCCTGCATGGAAGACAAGAGGGTTACAAGTCAGCAAAATCTGCTGCTTTTTTAAAGAAGACCAAGAAAGGCAATTCAAGAAGAGTTGCACTGAGCTTTTAAGGTTCTTCTGGTTCTGAAGCAGAAATACGCTGTAAGTTCTTTTGATTTCCTTTGAAGAAAGTTTTTGACACTAAAGAGACACTTTGACTGGAGGCATGTAGAGATTTGTGTGTATATGGGCACACCCTGGAGTGTTGTCCCTTCTGCTTCGCTGGCCCATGTTTGGATCCAGTGTGGATGAGATCCAGCTGAGCACTGGCCTATTCCCTCTCCAGTGGATGTGTGGGATGGATTTTAATTCCTCTGAAGTCTGTTACCATATGAACCTGATCCTGCCTCACTGTAGAGCTACTAAGATGATAACTCAGTTCCTGGGGTGTAGCTCAACTCTGTGTTGCACCATCTTGAAGCCACTGTAACAGCCAGTGGGTAGATATATCTGTAGGGTGAGGTATAGAAGCAGCAAAGCCTGAGCATCTGTGCAGATCCATTATCTGTTGTGTTGCAACCAGCATTGCCTATGATAAGACCTCTGAAGGGATTTCTCTTGTTGCTCTTACTGAAACTGGATAGATGGTGTCCCTTAGGTGCTGGCTTTTCCAATTCAATTTTCTCCAGATTCATGCCCTTAGCACCTTCTGAATGAAAGAGCTGTGTTTGTTCACGAGATAGGCTGCAGTATTTTAATTCCTTGAAGACTATTTGGCACCCAAGAATGAAGGTAATCCCACATTAGCACATCTAATTAGAAGAGCAATCCTCATACTCCCCAAGCAGTCTCCTCTCAATTTAGGAGTTCAGACACAGAAATTTGCTTGTCATCCTTTGAAGTTCTAGCTTCTAGAATGAGCCAAATGTGTAATTTTTTGAAAGCATTTGTATTTTAGAGAATCCAGCAGGATAAATACTGTTTATTCATAGAGCAATAGATTGTCACAACATTATGAGGCATTTATATCACTGCTGTGGAAGTACTGACACATCTGAGAAGGGAGGTTTGGGGTGTGCCACTCACAATCAATCAAGTGAAATACGCCACTGCCTGCACTAATCCTGATTTAGTGCAGTCACATCTCGCTCCTGCTCTGAGGGGAAACTTATCCCAGCTCATACCTGGCCGCAAGAGTCCATGTGAAGCAACATTGTTTTGAATATAGAGTCTGACTGAATTAACTGTGGGCAAGATGCTTGGATGCTCTGGTTTTCCAGTGCTGGCAAAAAGTCTGCTGGATCATGTTTTGAAATCCTATCCTGAAGATGGAATTAGATATATACTGCATCCAGTTCTGTCCCTGGACCTATAACAGGCCTCCTGCAAAACTTGCAAATCTTTGTAACTTCAATTCTGATCAAATCTGACAGCATGAACATGTGCTCCCGTGTAGACCCTGATGTAACTGATGGCAAAACATTCCCCAGCAGTGCTTTGACATCTTCATTTGCCATTGGCAAATACAGGACTTCTTGGTCCACCAGGATCAGCCCACACAATGCTGAGGTGAGGGAGCATTTCCGAGAAATCCTGCGAGTCAAATACAAACCAACCATCACAGAGAAAACAGCTGTGAAGCCCCAGTGATTCCTGCTGTGGTGCAGGGGATGGATTAGAAGCCATGTGAGGCAGGAGTGTGGGACTGTGTCATCTCACCTCTCTGTTCTGCAGCAAGAAGAATTCTGTAGTGGTGGTTGTAGTGACTATCAAAGGGACTTGTGCAATGCAGGTACTTAGAGTGAGTACTTTGTAGAAACTAAACCAGCTGGCTGTTTTTATTCAGCATCTTTGTATCACTTGCCCCTTTTGTCGTGTTCAAGATAAGTGTAGCCAGGCAAATGCTGGAGTAGAACAGTTACTCAAGGATAACCAGAGAGTCCTATTTATATGCCTGGAGAAGCAGAGAAGGCTTAAATGGCAAGTGTTTTGCTTCAAATTCTTTCTTACGAGCAGCTGAGGAGGTTGAGGACTGGCTGAATCCCCACACAGACAGAGGAGGACATGGGGACCTTGGAGCCAGAGAAATTCATCATAGTCTTTTGAATCAGACTCTTGATTTCTCAAGGCCAAGGGTGGTGATTTCCAAAGAAGCATCTGCTTCTTTGGGGAGACTGGGGCTTGCATAGGCTGCAGGGGAACAGAATGCAGGAGGGGGAGGCTGAGAGAACACTGAGAGAAGATGTTGCAGATGATTTTCTTTCTGTGGTGGTCATATAACTGGATTCTGTTATTTTGCAGAAACTGTAATCCTAATGCAAGATGAACAAGGTGTCTGGTTTCGCCTCCTGGTGTTAAAGGCTGTCTTCTGAAACAGGCTTCAAATGGAGCTGAAGTTTCTGCTTCCTTTGTGTGCCAGTGAAGCCTCATGTGAGTTTAACTGGAGTATTGTTCTAGTGTCCTGTTCTATATGTTTAAAGGCTATATGGTTATAGCAGCCTGGCATTGTTAATAAAATAATACACAGAACTATAATAGAAATAACTGCCATTTTGATGTATAGATCCATTGTGCTCCATGAACACCGGTGATTAGAGAGCCATCTGCTTAGCTCTGAGGACAAACAAAGAAGAAAACTGAAAAACAAACACAATTTGGAGATGGCCCTTGAAGAGTTAATGAAAAGAAAACCAAAATAGATTCAGAGCTTTGCCTGCTTCTGAAGGGAACTGGGCGGAGCATTCGGACTTGCTCTATGGAGAGCTCGTTGTAACTGTCACAAGGACTAATTGGGACAGTGGGGGCTGTTCAAGAAAATGATATAAAATTTGATGTCTGTAGGTTTCCTCTGGCTCCCCAGAGCATCATCACAGTAAATAAGAGATTTGGCTGCAGAGATGGATGCTAAAAGCAGTGATTTCCGTGGTAAAACTCTTGAGGAACACTGTACGTCATTCACTCACCAGATGACATAAGTACCAGGATCACTTTGTAGTTGTTCTCTGGTTCTGGGTTTGCTGTGGTGGGGGGTAGGGAGAGTCTATGAGAAGAGGGGGCAACGATTTGAGGGGAAGGGACAAAAACCTTCCAGGAAGAAAAGGCTGCTGCAACGCCTGAAGAGGCTTTGATCGGACATGGATGTGGAAACACAGCAGTGATTCCTTGCAAAAGCTGCTTAAGAGGGATGGGTTACCGCACCTCCTCCCTGTAGGTAGAGGCTTGGCATCCTCTGAAGGTGGGAAAGACCTAAGGACGATACCACATCTTCTGAGCTGGAGAAAGAGGCAGGGAAGCTCCGCTTTTCCCCTTTTCCGAGGAATGGCGGGGCGGGATGCAAAGGGGTCTTGCAAGTACCTAGGCGGAGGGCAGGAAGAACGGGCGGGGTAGTCGCCAAGAAAGGGGAAAACGCGCTCGGTTTTCCCAGCCCGCGGAGAACTTGTCGTGCGCGGAGGGGGCCGGGACGGNGCCCCCCGCCCGTCCCCTCCGCCCCCAGTGCCCCTTTTAAGCAGCGCCGAGCCGAGCGGAGCCGAGCCGAGATGGGGCCGCCGGCGCTGCTCGCCCTCCTGGGCGCTGCCGCCCTGGCAGGTGAGCGGGACCGCGGGCGCGGCACCTCCCGATGGATGGAGCGGGAGGAGAGGGAACAGCCCCGCGGGGCGCGGGGCGCGGATGGACGGGTTCCCCCCCCACCTTGAAGGGGTTCCCGGAGGGGTGAGGCTGCCCGCGGGTGCGGGGCATCGCGCCCGGCCCGTCCTGCGGCACCCCCGGGGTGCGGGGGAGGGCGCGGTGGGATGGAGCTGCGCGAGGGATCGGCTGCCCTTCCTTTATTTTTATCCCAGTACAGCATCTTTCCACAAAGACTTCTCGGTGTCATTTTATTACACGGGTACCGCTGGGGTTTTTTTGCCAGCCAGTGCTTGGTACCGATGGTAAAGTATCAGCGCTGCAGCTTTATCTAGCAGGATTTTTACAAATATTTTTTGTGGCATGCAGCATTAAATATTAAAACCCCACCGTGAAATGAACATTAAACACAGTACAGTGAGGTGATGGCTTGGCTTTATAGTACATACTACATCATTGCTTGAAAGAGTCAGTGTCATTCTGGGTTGAGTAGTTTGGATTTGGGTCTGTCAGAAGTCTCCACATGGAAACGCTTCTGGGACTTGTGCAGAGACTGTAAGGAAGTTGACTACCTTCACGTGCCTTTATTGAAATCAAAAGGGGAGGGTGGAAGATGGGGGAAGAGACCCCAACACAGAGAATGTCACTAGACTTATTCCACAGATCTATGGCCAGTTATTATCTAATATTTTTTCCTGTTTATGCCATCAAACAGATCAGGTATTTCTTTATATCCTTCGTGGCTGTCTTGCTTTCCTATGGCAAATCAGTGAAACATTAACTTCAAGAACTTTCTAGTACTCCTGCAAATCTATATGCCAAAGTTTAGTTGTCCTTCCTAGGAAGACATTGCTGACGTTTTGGTGAGGAATGACACTGCACTGAGTCATCAGCATTAATGAAAGAAAGCCATGTGGGCATTTCATCATAAACCCACCCAAAGATCTGTCTCAGTCTTGGAGATGCAAGCAAAAGCCGTGTGGATTTGTCCTGCATTTCTCATTGTTTTTCATGATACTCAACAACTCTCAACATTGAGGCAAAAATCAAATAATGTGATCATTACTGCCTAGGCAGACTTGGTTCAGGAGGGTAAAGCAGATCCAGGGCTTTGCTTTACTTTGTAAGTCTGTGGTCTGTTTTTTTCTGCATGGACAGGGGAAAAGTTTCCCCATTGGCATGTGTTCTGACTGTGTTTCTCCTGTGAAGCTCTGTAGTTGTACCATCTGCTGGGTCCCTGCAAGCCCAGCGGGGGGGTGCCCTGCTGCCTCACTCCGTTGTTGTTGTCAGGGGGAGCACATGTGGAGAGGAAGGCAGACACGTTTGCCAGCCATCTTCACCTAGCAGGTGGCCCCAAGGGAGCTCTTGCCAGCTGGCACGGGCTGGCACTGCCAGCACCTGTGTAAAGTGGGGCATGCTGGCTCCTCACTGGCTTCCTGTCTCAGCTCCGGCAGAGCAGCTGCCTCAAAATATTATTTCAGGCTGTGCGATGGATTGGATGCTCATCTTATTTCTCCAGGCAGGTTAATAATGACATATGCCCAATACCATTTGCTTCTTCTGGCATTGTTACGAGAGCCTGATGCTTCCTCTTTGTGTGTTGTTGTCTTTTACTGTTAACCAGGCACTTGCTGAGACCTGAGCTTTCGGATGACCTGGCAAAGGCAGCGAACACAACCTGCCTTTATATTCCTGTGCCACTGATGGCTCGAGAGGTAGCCTGAAGTTGGCATCTGTAGTAGGAAAAGATGTTCAGAAGTTGGTCTGTTCTGTGCTTTATCACATCACCTGGGTGTAACTCACAGGAGAGGTGCTGTGACTGCATCACTAAAAGGACAAAATCAGATGTTTGCCATTGTACATGTCGTGACTTCTCATGGGCTGGAGGACCAGAGGGGCCTCTCCAAGAAGAGGCAATGAAGCAGGTCTTCCCCTCTGCTTACGTGCAAGTGGTGACTGTGAGCAGCTCATGCCATTAGAGCAGCATCTTGACCTGTGGGGTCGAGAGGGTGTCCTTTTAGTGGATAACACTTTTTTTTAGTAGAAAGGACTTTGCTGCCAGTCTCCTGCCCCCACGTGCATGTACATCCTTGTCCTCCATGCTCAGGTGGATCCAGCAGGCAGGTGGGACTGCAGCAGGGTCAGTGCTGTGCTGTGTGATAGTTATTTGCATACTGGGTTAGTAAAGGAGCCTAAAACCTGGTTCAGTCAGTGCTGAACACAAAAGGTGTGGGAGAGGGTTGGCTCTGAGCATGATCTCCCCCCACACACCACCTGGCATTCTGGGGAAATGATGGAGTGCTATTTTAGGGGAATCCCTTCTGTGCTATCTTTGTGTGGGTTCCCTTCTCTGATCTCAGTTGTGTACGCAGAGAAGAGATGGGGGCTGGAGAAGCACATTCCTACATATGTGTTTGGGGGAGCAGAAATACAGGGCCATAGAAATATCAAGAGAGTTAATATTGTGTTATGTTCAGCTATTATGCACTGAGTCAGTGCTCAAGGGGATGTCTGCTTCCTCTGCAAACACAGAAAATAAAGGTTTTATTGCTTTAAATAGGCTACATGCTCCTGTGTGCTTTGCAGGAAGCTTCCCTGGGGCAGTGCTAAGTCTCCTGGTGCTGTAGGGTAAACTGACCTCCTTTGTCTACATAATGTGCTTTGTGTTCATCTGTTACAGATCTCTCACTGTCCCAACCAAGCAGTATTGCAGAGAGAGCAATAGTCATATTTAAGATTATCCTGACTCGTGTAAGAACTTCAGAACTGCACCCCACGCTTTGTGTTTGTGCACTCTGGTTCTGTGCCATGTGGGAAGTCTGTGAAGCCATGGTAGAATAGGGCTTGTTTCTACATACTCTTGTGCTGCTGGCAGGTGTGCCTAACTTCATTTCTGGAAATCTCAAGGTTGGATTAGAATTGACACAATTAATAATACACAGCAGCCAAGCTCATTAACCATCTGGAGATGTACTGCAGCAGTGATGGCAAAATAAACCAGAATGGAGGGTTTGTTTGCAATAGCTTCTTTACAAAAGCAAATACCTTGGAGCAGGTACAATAGAAGTGGCACAAGGGGGTGTTAGTTGCCCTATTTGTCCTCAGGACAAAGAGAGATGTGTTGTACTGCTTCCTTCCAGAGCAGTTTTCCACTGGGATTTGGTTTATTTTTGCTGATTTCTTGAATTGATAATGGACCACTCAGTGAATGGAAATTTTCCCGTGCCTTCTGGCTCTCTGCTTCTCTCCAGCCTCCTATCCAAGCTGCTTTGGAGGCTTGAAGAATGGTCTCCTATTGGCAGGAGGGTTGCACCTAGAGCCCCTTGCAGAAACCAAAAGGTTCTTGGAGTGCAAACGGACCTTGCTTGTTTCCTGTTTGGGGTGGGTTTTCAGTTTTGTTTTGTTTTATTTGGGTTTTTTTTGTTGTTGTTGTTTTGGTTTGTTTTTGGTTTTGTGGGGGTTTTTTTGTTCCATTTTGGTTTTTGGTTGGTTGGTTTGTGTTTTGTGGGGGGTTTTGTTTCCTTTTTTTTTAGAGTTTTTTTTTTGATTGGTTGGTTTTTTGGTGGTGATGGGTTTTTGGTTTTTTTTTTGAGGTGGGATTTTTTTGGTGGTGTATATTCTTTTAGTGCTAGAAATGATAACATGCCTCTTCTCTTGTGCTATCTGCAATCTTACATTGCTTTTCCATCCAGAAAAGGAACGATTTAGTGTGGAATGTGCCTGGTTTACTGACCAGCCAACCCAAAACTCAAACCTCAAACTGGTCTCATCAGACCAATTTGACTGAGAACTCCTGTCACTGATGCTTGTTGCCAGCATTAATGAGTCTGTAATAATTTGTTTTTCTTCCAGGTGTCAGTGCAGTTCCAGTAGAAAAAGACCGTACTGAAGAAATGGTGAGTAGCTTTGTGTCAAAGCAAACTTCAGAAAATTATCAGTGACGTATTTTCCATGTTCTGCCTCTAAACTCTCAGGGTTATGCTTCTTTTCCTAAGGGTAAACTCTTAGCAGATCATTGCTGATGTGGAACTTAAGAGTCCCTTTAGCTGTCAGGAGATACCTGTGTGCACTTCAATGCACTTGATGGAAAGAGAAGCTGTTGTGGTGTCAGTGTGGTGCTTCTGGAACTGTGCATTGTACAGCTGCCTGAGAAATGATCTGAAATATTTGATAGTACGTGATATTGTACTGTGTAAAGTGAGACAGCAGCTTTGAGGAAAGATGAAATATCTACAGTTACCAACCATGCAACAGACTCTCTAATATAGTCCTCTCGCCTCCTGCTTTAGAAAGAGATTCTTAACCTGTGTGATTAAATAAATGCCACCAAGTCATCACTGCTAACGTGATCATTTAGATTAGTAAACACCTGGTAATAACTAAAAATAGTTAAAAGATAAGATCTATAAATGTTTTATTGTCTCCTCCCAGTCAGCCGGTCAGATTGTCGACCTGAGGCTCTTGTAGTGTTTGCTCACAACCAACAACTTCAACACTTGAAAATCATTTTATACAGAGGAGCTACATTGGCAGCACTTAGAATTAGAGGAGGTTGTGTGACTCTCCTAAATCATTTTCCTCTGCTTCCAGACGACTGTCCAGTTGAATGTTGAGCACTAAAAACCAGGCATGGCTTACAGCACACACACATGAAAAGATGTGGAGCAGGTCACTTACAGAGGACACAAAAGTGGGTTTATTGGCAACCCAAATTACCTTTGCACCTTTGCAGCATCCTCGTTTGGACAGATCCTACAGGATGATTCTCATGTTTTGCATGTGTTGTGTTCGGGGGTTTTTTTGTAGGGTGCTGTTACCTCATGCTGTTTGACTCTCCTTTGTACTGAATAGGGTATTTAATATGTAAAAAGGTACAAAAGGAGCCTTTACCTGTGCAAACAAAAGGGGAGGGAAAAAGAGCTTGTGACTATTCTCTTCTTACTGATACTGTGAGGAACAAAGCAGTTGGTGGCCAAAGGCACACGAACTTGTGTTAGAGTTGGGGATTACTCAAAACTCATTAACAATAGCCTGAATTCTAATCCTAAACTAGCTTTTCTACCAACTGGATCAGTAGTAAGATTTCCATTTTTGCCATGAGAATTTCTTCTCCTATTTTGTCTCTTCTAGGTAACTCAGTGCATAGTGGAAGTTCTGTCCAATGCTCTGTCTAAGACAAATGCACCACCAATTAATCCTGAATGCAAAGAAATCCTGAAAAAGAGTAAGTACAACATTACCTGAGCTTGTCAAAGGAATTTAGATGGTTTCTGTCTTGCATCAGAGCTGGTGAACTGTTATTTCAGCCTGTGTGAAACTGGTGCCTCCAAATTCTGGTATCAGAATTCTGATTTCCTTCTGTTTAGTCTGTCTCACTCAAAGAACAAACAGCTCAGGGACTCTTTGCTAACACTTGTGGCTCTCTACTTAAACCACCTGGAGAGTCTGAGAGAGTTTGACAGACTCTTTAGGTAGCCTGAGAAGTCAACAAATGTGACCACGTTTGGACCACATGCTGAATGTATTCCAGAGGGTAGGAGCTGTCTTCAAATCAGCATTTAAATCAACAAGTCCATGAACACTGAAACCTATCTGTCTCCTCCTTGTTTATAGAGGGAATAATGCATGGCCCTCATACAGTCATCAGAAGAGGGTAGGGTTTACACTTTGGGAAAACATGTATTTTTATCTAACTCAGCCCCAGATTCCTAGGGAATGCTGGATGCCATCAGGCTTAGTTTATGACATTGTAATTTCAGGGAAAAATCTCCCACCCTGTATATTTGTCATGTTTTGGAAAATAAAAAACCAGTTACTGTAAAGAGAGGGCAAGCACCATATTTTTGCCCTTAGACAGATCCAAGAGTAGCAGATGATGAGAAACTTCTCATAAATAGTGAGCTATTTCTAAGTCTGTGCAGGTACTGTCTAAAAACTTTGAGGATTTGTGATCTATTTCTGATGTTACTCAGACTCAAGTGATGCAGAAATACCTTCATAGAAGTATGTTGTTACATATGCAGTCAAAGTCATTTAAGATTTCATTTAAGAATTCAGAAATAGTGGAAGGAACATGATTTGATTAAACATAACTATTGCAAAGCAACAGATTTCTTTTTTTTCAGTAACTTGAAACTTTCAAAATTTGCTAAAACCCCCTAATATTTTCAAGTAGCTTGAAATAGGTGGTTGTTATTTTGTGAATAATCATATGTGTTGGGTAAGGCCTGACACTCAAACAGCTGAACACAACTCCAGATCCCACTGATTTTTAGCAGGAATGAAAGCTAATTTAATTCAATACTAAAAACATGATCGCAAAAGCAGAAAAAGCCACAGAGGAAAAATTATTCTGGAAATTTGAGGGGAACTTTTAAGATGCCTAATTAAATGAAAGTTAGTTCATCCTCTTCCAGGTAAGCATACAAAATATTAGTAAATTACTAATTTTAAAATCAGAATTAAGAAAATCAATTTTGTCCAAATCTTCTTGCTACTTTGTGAAGCCAGTTGTGTATTTGCACTGAAATAATACTTCAGTGGAGAGTTGGATTACTCCATTGTGCTGCTCTTGGTGTTATAGGTGGTAGAAATGACAGAGAGAGAAGTGAAAGCAAACAACTTGAAGTGAGGCATTCCAAAGACCCAGCAGAGATTGAAAAACATCATACTGGGAGCATGGAGCAAGAACAAAGTCAGGCAGAAGAGGAATCTAAAAACTACATAAAAGAAAGTGATGAGGAGAAACTTGCTCACGAGGAAGGTAAAAGCACGGAAGAGGAGGCTGGACATCACACACCTGCTGAAAATGAGAGACTTTACACAGAAGAAAAAACCCACTATCAGGAAACTGGAAGGGAGGAGGAGAAGAATTACCACAGTGAAGAAGGAAGCAAAGAGAGCAGGTGTTGTGATGAAGACATGGAACGTGCCGCTCTCAACAAGAAGTCTCACTCCGGAGGCACGAGCACAGATTTCCGTGATGGGAATGATCAGCGTCCCGTGGGCCGCTGGCGCTTGGAGGAGGGAATGCAGAGCCCTTACAAACAAATTCGTGAAGGTGAAGAGGGAGAGGGAGAGGAAGAAAGAAGTGAAAGGTACCACCATGAGTCTAAGGAACGTGATTTCTCCCACCAGCAAGAGCGTGAAGAATCTGATGAGAGTGAAGAAACAGAAGAGGAAAAGCAACCCTACAAACCCAAACAATACCATGGGAAGCACAGAGTGGGTGACTCCTATGAAGACAAGAGGGGCCACGGTGGTGAGAAAGGGGAAGTAGCTGAGGAATCAGACACAGAAGAGACCCACCTCTGGAACCAATGGAACCACCATCAGAAACAGCATGAAGAGCAACGTGAGGAGAGGAGTGGTTACCATGGGGGGCGTGGGTCTGAGGAGGCAAAGGAGAAGAGGCTTTCAATCCAGGGAAGTGAGAAGTACAGAGACAGGTGGCAGCACAGGAAAGAGAGCAGTGAAGAGAGCAGTGAAGAGAGCAGCGAAGAGAGCAGTGAAGAAGAAAACAAGAGGTATCACCACGCTAAAGAAAGTAATGAGAAGTGGCACAAGGAGAGGAGACATCACGATGGATCACATGAGGCCAGGAGGCACCGTTCCGAGGGAAGGACATACCTTGCAGATGAAAATGAGGAAGAGCCGGACAGTTACCTCAGTGGTGGCAGCAAGGAGAAGCAGCATCATGCTGGAGGAAGATACCGCCTCTGGAATAATGAAGAGGAAGGGTCACAGAAAGCATCTGCTTGGGAGCAGCGAGGGCAGACCAGGAGGCACCACAGCACCGAGGACGGGGGGGAGCAGCAGCGCTACCCCAGCTACAGTGAGGAGGAGGAGGAGGAGGTAGAAAAGAAGCATCACAGCAGTGATCAGGTAGAAAATGAAGAGGAGGAAAGATACGCAGAGAGGGAAGAGTACAGAAGCAGTCTCCCTGCAGAGAATGAGAAGAGAACCACAGCATCCTACAGCCCTTTCTACCCACTGCTGTGGTGGAAAAGCCGGCACCTCGAGAAGAGGGGCAGCACAGGAGAGCAGCTTTTGGAGGGCAAAGAGGAAAGCAGGCCTGCCCTGAATGAGAAGAGTCTTTTCCCTGAATATAATGACTATGACTGGTGGGAGGAAAAGCAAATCCTGAGTGCTCTGAAGCACAAACACACTGAGAAGAGGAATCCTGGCAAAATTAACAGAAATGATGTGGAAAGGCAATACAACAAGATAGATCAACTCGCACAACTTCTGAATTACAGGAAGAAATCAGCTGAATTCCCTGAGTTGTACAGTTCTGGAGAAGACCTGAAAAAACGTCACATAACTGGGAATGACAGAAGTAATCTAAGCCAGAGGCCTCTGACGGAAGAGGAGGTATGTGTACAGGTGTTTCTCTGAAAAGCTGGGAGAAGCTTCAAATGCACATTTCCAAATCCATTCCCAAGGCAGCTGGTAAACTGTGCCTGGAAAAACACAAACAAGATTAAGTCAAATTGAGAGTCAGATGTTCAGTGATCTAAAAATCTGCTTTCTTTGAACGGTGGAACTTTGAATTTGGTGAACTACCCCAGGGCACATTTCATAAAATAAAGATATTAGCTTCTGTCTGCTGCAAGACAGGAAGGGAAAGGAGATTTTCTTCCCCCTTGGGCCCTATTTCTCCCTGTAGGGTGTTACAGACTTCCCAATCACGGGGAGCAGTGGAGGCTTAATACTAATTTACACAGATGTTGAATGGTGTTAGCAAGTCATAATAAACAAAGAATTGGCAAAAAAAGCTTCTCCTATTCTCTGTTATTGTGGAGATGTTCCTCTTGCTGCACACTCTGCTTGCTGTGTGTCATAAGCCTGAACCACTGTGATTGTCAGGCTGTGGCTTCCTAAAGGACCTTCTCCTGGGCAGAAGGGGCCACAGCTGTGAGAAAGCAGGACATCACCACTAATGGTGCTTTAAATCTAAAATGATTAACCTGTAATTAGGGCCAGCTCTCAGAATGAGTATTTTGATACTTTCCCCAGCCCTAATTCAGATAAAAGCAGGAAATTGCACAAAGTACATGCTGTTAACACTTCTTACCCCTGCTCAGGAGATCATCTGCCTTAGACGTGGCCTTTTCTCTCGTTTTCGTGGAACAAAATACTTGCCAAAGTTATTTGATGAGTAAAATGCTCTTTATGTTTTCACAGGAAAAAGAACTGGAAAACCTGGCCGCTATGGATTTGGAGCTGCAGAGTATAGCAGAGAAGTTGAACAGCCTCAGGAGAGGCTAAAGGTGTTTGGGGTTTCAGAGATTGGTGTAGCTGTACTCGCAGTACCCGTGTTCTGTGGTAAATTCACTGCCACTGGATTGTTGTTTGCCCTAAACCCAGGAAATACTATTTACTGTCCACTATAGTGTAGTGATTTATACAGCTGAAAATGTCTTTAATTTGCTGTTATGCTACTGAGATCTGAATGGCATGAATTTTAGTATCATAACCTTTCATGTGGGCAGACATTTTTAAGAGGCTTTTGAAAATAATTGTGTTAGTGTTCTTCAGAAATATATTTGTCTGAGTTTGCAATAATAAAAACCATTGATCTTGGACCAAACTTTCTCCTCACTTACTGGACTGATTGGGTTGTTTCAGGATTATCTGCATCACTTACATAAGTGAGGGGGGTGTGGAAGGAGCCTTTTGGTGATTCATGCTGTTGTTTTTACAGTAAAATAAATTATCCCATAATTAGTTGCAATTACTCCAAATATCTGGAGTTCAATTTAACCACTCACCCAAATGTGGTTTTTACAGCCCTCCTGCTGTGCTGGTGTCTCACATCCACGTGTTTCAGTTGAAATAGGAACAGCAGTACCTCAAGCCATGCTCTTCAGCTATCAGCTACAGAACACGCTCTGTCATTTTGAAATATCACTGATGATTTATTTCTTTTTCCTTATTGTTTCTCCGTGGTACAAACATTATGGCTCACTTGGAAACTGGGCAACAGGATTCAGGATCGAGGCCGTGTTTGTGTCAATGCTGGTGAAACGCAGCCTGTTTGGCTTTGATCTAAACTGACTTCTCAGGCATTCCAATATTGTTTATTCCTCAAACTGATCTCTTAACTATACAAATTTTCCCCTTCATGCTGTTGTTTTTATTGTTGCAGTGTATTTGATGTGTAGGATTTAAAACATGCTGGTAGTTTATCTTTTACTGTGTAAGTTTTCACACCTTTGTCGTGCCATAGATGCACCACTGGTGTACCTGCCAGAAGTGGCAGAGAAGGAGAAGTACCTGTGCCTGCTTTACAGGCAAGAGAAACGAAGCAGAAGGTAGTTTTTCATTATTAGTCTCCTGGCTGACATGGATTTCATCCTTTCCCAAGCTTCCAGGTTCCTGTCCATTGCTCTAAGCTATGTTATCTCAGGATTTCGTCACGTACTGGATTTTAGCTGCTTTCAAAGTCCCAGTTTCCCTTCAGTGGGAAGGGAACATGTGGACATCCATCCAGCTTTTTGCTGCTAGTTCTTTGGAGAACTTGAGAAATCCAGAATTTTAAAAATTCTGTTCCTAAGAACCACACATCACATCTCTGTTCTCGTGTGATCTGCCACACTTGGCACTGTATGGAAAAGGTGAGAGGGGCAAAGCACATTTTTCAGATCCACAGGGCAGGAACAGAGGAGATGGTGAAACCTGCATCCTCTCCACTGATGGGTTTCTCACATAAGTAGGAGAAGAAAAGAGAAGAAACTTTCCATAAAAGTAGAACAACACTGGAAAGTTTGCAAAACTTTGGAAAGTTACCCACCAGTCGATAAAACCTGAAATACCCTATACCTGTTCTCCTAAGAGAAATCCTTAACTGCTTCTTTACACAGAATATAACCTGTTTTGAGCTAGTGGTGTCCCAAAATACAGAATTGTGTAGCTTTATGAAGTCTGATTACCTCCAGGGACTGTCCACTCAGTCCAAAACCTGATAAGAAAGTTCAAGAGCAGAAGCCAAGTCCTTCTGGCCCTACAAACTCCCACATGGACCTAAAGCTCTGACCAGGGGTGCAATGGGGTGCAGACAGCAAAGGTGTTCTCCTGCAGCCTATGCTAGACCTTTTTATTTCCAACATGAGGGAAAAGTAAGAAAAAGAAGATAAATCTCATTAGGAAAAACATCCTGCAGTTTAATTGACATGGTAAATGCAAAGTTAAAAAAAAAAAAAAGCTGACATCCTGAAAGATCAAACAGTAGAATAAATATATATACATAGAGCAGTTTTCAAAATAGTAGTATCTTAAAAATATATAACAACTCTCAGGAAAATGACAGACAATACTAATAGAGACATTCTGTTTAAATATTTAGTATTTTAATTTAAAAACATGCACTTTCTCTTCTGTATTGATTTCAGGAAAACATGGGGTCATGTCCAACATTAGTTTTCTCTTTTTATTGTTCCTTTGGAAAAAAAAGTGTATGATTTTTTTTCTCCTGTTCAATCTGCTTTCTTAAATTACTGAAAACAGCCGAGTTCTGTGTCCAAAGGGGGAGCAGATCACACAGAATGCCGATGAGAATTCTCTGATGCTGCTCCGGGAAAATGGAAAGCTAAGTCAGATGTGTTGATTCAGACTCAACCTTTTTAAAAACTACATCATATTCAGCTTTGGCAACAAACAAACAGAATGCCTGCACTGATGCTTCATCTTCCTTGACCTCTTCTTTCTGAAGTTACAGTGATCTCAGTGTGCTGTTTGCTCCCAGGGGTTCCTCTTCACATTCACATCACGTAAACTGCTAAGGAGTGAGACAATCCTCCCACCACACAGTTCTGCTGCTTTTTCTGACAGATGTGTGACAGGTACAATTTCTGTGCTGTCAAGAGCACTGACAGTATAGGTATTTTGTCAAGAGCACTGAAAAATTGTGCTCAGTAATTAGAGACCGACTCCTGAGATCTAAAAAACCAAATCAGTTCTCCAAATGTTAACAATTAAGGTCTTGAACTTTGCATCTTTTAGGTGATGGTTCCTCCATCTTCAGTGCTTCTAAATTACTGGAATCAGATTTGCCCTTATCCAAGACAACAGTGATGCCAGACAGAAGGTACCCTCCACCTCCACTCATTGTCAGTTTTGGATGGCTTCGATCTGGTAAGACCTTTTAAAAAAAGGAAACAACAACAAAACACACCCAAAACCCACCCCACAACAAGCACCTGTACAAACTCACTCTATATCTGCACATCATGTTGTGTAATTTCAGCTTACAGTAGTGGATGTAATTTTTTTTTCCAGCCACAACAACAAACAGCCATTTGGAAAGTGTATTTAATGGACAGAGTATCTGCAGGTGAGAATCCAGTTAGAGAAATATGTAAGAATACAGGCTACTGCCTTACTGATTAATTTTTTGTGGCATTTCCAGCAAAATTGTAAAGTCAAGGTTTGGGTTGCATGGAAGTCCCATTATGTGATCAGAAGTGGGGTACTTGGAACCACAGCTGATCTAACAAAACAGCAGGAAGGAATACAGGAATTTACAGTTCTGTCACTACCACCTCTATGTAGCTTAAGGTAAGACATGCAATGAACCATCATTTTCAGTTGCATCACACTCTTTGCAAAGGACTTCTCTTGAAATATTTCCTCCTTGCTCTGACTGGCACTGCAGGTCTGAACTGACTGACCTGTGCCCAGGAGACTGTGACCCTTGCCAAGCCTACCTTGTGTGAACACTTACGGATCTCCTGATCATTCCCAATTTGGTTGCCCAACAAGTCAGTCAGTAATCATGGCCAGCCCTGAATTAAGTCATCCCCTAAATAATAATGGCTTATGGACTCCAGAAGCCCTTGGGCAAGGAGAAAGCCAGTGAAGTGCACCTCCTTCAGAGGTGGTGAGCTGCTCCTCAGATATATTCTGCTTCTTCAGAGATGAAGCATCAACTCATTTTCCCACAAACCTCTTGTTCAAACAAAGTCAGTCACACTGACATTTCTCACTGTGATGATATTTTCCCCCTCTCAACGTGTTTTTATTGTTCAGTTCCCAGACCAGAAACTTGTTACTTGGCTTCCAGGAAATGTGCTATTTGAAGATGATAATTTTGTAAGTCACAACCATTCTCAACATTAACACATCTTTTTCAGCTGTCAAACCATCTGGAAACAAATAAACACTGGTAATATTTTGCTACATCTCTCTCACATGACAATGCTTTAGTTTAGCCAGTAAAGCCCAACACTTTGCTACAAATATTTCAGCAAGTGCTGAAGTGAAATGCTTTGTAAGAAGAAAATAAAGTATTTCCATTTGATATGGTTACAATGAAGCATTAAAACTCTTCAGAATACCCACGACTTATGGGTAAAACAAATGCATGAGCTTATCCATTGTTTCAGTCAGTCCAAGATTTTCAGAGAGTGTTTTGCTCCCCAGTATTTGAGTATCTGCAGTTTTGACAGCCACTTACTGTGATCCTTACCTGGTAGTTTCGTAGCCAGGTTTCAGACAGCTTTAGGTTTATAACTCCACCTCTTTCTCTCAGCTTTGTGTAACATTCTAACAGTGGCTTAAAAAAACCCAACCAAATAGCAGGTTACATAGCAGAATGGTATCAAACTTGAACAGTAAATAGCTGAAGTAACATACTTGATTTACCTCTTTATACTGACAGTAGACAACAAAAGGCCTTGAAGGAGCAACAAATTCCAATAAAGACAGTAATAAGGGTGTGGGATGAAACTTGCTGGCTACAATTAAGCTGCAAAACAAGTATCATGCACATTAGTTTTCTACTCATCAAGTGACATTTCCTCCTACTTACTACAGCAATCAATTACAGCTTAAAAGTTGCTCATCAGCATGTTTTCATGTCTCTAACAACTCATAAAAACAGATCATGATTTTCTACTTGCATAATTAAGACCCTAAAACACTCGTTCCCCAAGGTGCAGAATATTAAATGAATTGCAGAAGCACTCATTGCAGCTGTGCTGAGCTCCACAATAATTCTTACAACCCACTTTGCATGCTGCTTCCTCTGCCCCAAGACCATTTTCCAAATCCAATTTAAATTTTGTGACTGCTAATTGTTGCTTAGAATGTAACCTCAGTCATGATTCTTTAGACTGGGTAGTCTTCATTAAATACAGTTTTATATAAGAAGAATATTTAAAGAGAAAACAACCCCCTAACAGACATGACTAAAAATCTTTTAAATTATGTCCTTTCAAACTTTAAGGTTTCTTATTTAATTCCCCATCCTTGTTTTTGTATCATAGTACAACTTGGAGCTCCAGATGGTTGAGATTCTCTTCAGCTATCTCCAGTCTGAATCCAAAAAGATCACTGCCAAACTAGATTGCAAGAAATGGTTGAGTAAATTAGTAGTAAGTTGTGCTTGTGCAGAAAGAGTGGGATAATTAAACTACTTCTCTACTTTACAGAGACTACATGAGATGACCCATTAATTAACATTTGTTCTCCAGGGGAATGTACAGCACTGGAGACACAGTCAAACTTGTCTAACAAAAGGGAGGTGAAAATGGTTGTTCAATTTTCTAAATACAATAAAGAGGTGAGACAATTCTCTTACAGTTGTTTCTATTTTGGGTTTTTGCCAGCCCTGGCCTTGTGAGCCAGAAAAATTGTGCTCAGTAATTTATCAAGCAGGTCATAAAGAAAAGACTCCATCCTGTGCCTCAGAAGGCTCAGAGTGCTGCACTGACACTGCCAGGAGCTCTGCCAGGAAACAGGAAGATAAGTGAGAGATGAGAGACCCTGGAAAACCAAACTCTGTTCTTTCATATGGCAGCACATATTGCTGCCAGCAGGTAGCCTGGCCAGCCACAAAATCAATGTAATGCGTGAGGGGGGAGCAGGAAGAGGTAGAGGAAGTGCAGGGAAGGGTGGAGGGAAGGACATGGTCTAATTCTGAACACATGGAGTGTCCAGACCGATTTCTGCTTTCATAATATCAGAAAAAGTTTATCTTTAAAGAGTCTTCTTTAAAAGGATACCAAATAGCCAAGGAATATCTTCCTTTTTCCCCCTCAATGACCTACATCAGACTTCAACTCTCATAAATGGAATTGAACAAACAGATCTAGTACAAGCAATGTTTTACCACATAACAGCACAGAAGATAGAAATCCTATTGCAATGGTATCTTCTACATTAAGTAGTAAACCCAGTTAAATTCAGGGCCTCAAGAATTAATTTTTCTAAAGTTGGTTGCCCATCTTTATCTAACAGCCAGTTTTTCTTTACTCTGCCAGTAAGTTCTTATCTTTCTCCCCACCAATGTTAACCTGTTAACCTGCCAATTTTCTGTGTTACCCTGTGGTTCTTGATCTCAGTGAACAGTGGGCTATAAAAGGTTGATGAGTAAAGAAAGGTGGTTATGACTGAGCCATCTGGGAAAGTGCCCTCAGGCACCATAAACTTCTCTCTCCCCCCATCATGCTGAAGAATTCCTAAAGCAAGAAATCACTCACCCCTTCAGGTGTGTAATTTGTTACAGCTTTCATGCATTACAAAGGACAAAAGAAGTATAAAAGTGATTGAAAACAAATAAACAAGAGACAAATGCCAAACAGGCCTCCTTGAACTCAGTCTACAACTAAATACACAATTTCATACTACAAGAAATATCAAGCCAGATATTAATTTTCACTTTGCCAGATCGTGCACAGACTTTAATTATAAAACCAGCCCAAAACAGTACCATTATTTAGGTAGCTCAATGGTCACATGCACAGGCATTGCCAGTGGTGCTGTTCTGCTGCCAAACAGATGTGTAGTGCTTTTTACAGACCTCCTTTACCATTTTACTGCTTTAGAGAACACACAATGACCTGTTTCTGCATCTTTATAAAAAAGGCTAATTCTACCACTTAAATATGCTACATGAGGTACATGAATGAGCATAGGAGTTAAAACTTTTTATAGTAATAAAACCAAAAACTACACACAAGCATTTAAACACAACCAATAAATGTGCATTAAAACTTATCAACCCATGATCTTTATAGTCCCAGTGAACCAACAGTCTTTGGAGAAAAAGTTGCTGTTATTACTTGGTTAACTCAAACCACTTCAGCATTTGCTAAGAACATAAGAAAAAGTCACAATCACCAAATGCTCCTACACTGTTGTGGGGCTGTATTTCTAGGAATATATTTATAGTATTTGTTTTAAATTTATTATATTAAATATTTGTGTTAAGTTGTTCATTGGGAGTAACAGCAGGTAAAATGAAGTTATATGGGGGGGTTTGTTTCTGTGTAAAAAAGAAATGAGGGTCTAAAAACAAACCAAGCAATCAAAACCCCAAACCAACAGATTTAGTTGCACTTTAATAAACTTAAAACCTCAGGTTCTACTTTGCCAATTAGAATCCTGTGATTTTTTTTTTTTGGCAGTCCTTTTGTGTTGGATTCTACCTGGATTCTGGGTTTTTATTGAGAGCTTTTAATCTTTATTTTAATATTTACACATAATTAGTTGATTTTTAGATCATGAAATTTCAAGGCATTTAAATAACAGGAAAAAAAAATTATATTCTTAAGTAAGAACTAAAGACCCAAGACCCACTTGGTTTCTTACCTCATTGGTATCTCCAGTAAATTGTTCTTATGTCAACCCATGATCTTTACCTTTTTGCCTCCAGTTCTCCTCTCCATCCCATGGAAGGTGGAGCAGGGCAGGCAGGGAGTGAGTGGTGTGTGGTCTGGGGTGTTTCAGTGGGAACACTAAATTAGGGAGAGACATTCCTAAACCAGGAAGACAACTATAAACAAACTCACCCATCAGCATTCTTTTCCCTCAACAAAGCAGCAGCTTCTGTGAGCTTTTTTCTTCTCTCCCATTGTTTCATTTGCTTTTCCCGAACCTTTGGACAACAAAACAAATAGTTTGTACTTTAACTGGTAATTATATATCACATCACTATTGCATGGACTGAGTTTTCATTCTTTGCATCTTATGTCTTAATGTAAGACAAAGAAACAACTTCCAGAATTCCATTTTAACACCTGAACAAGCTGTATTTCAGCACATCTGATCCAGACAGCAGAATTTTATGTGTACAGAAACTGTCAAACTTGAATAGCCACAACAAATATTCTTACATTTTCTTTATTTTCTTTTTCTTTGTTCTCTTTAAATTCTACGTCTTCAGCATTAATGTCCATTGTTTCTTGCTCTTCTGCTTGGTTGATCTCCATAGGTGCTTCACTGGTAGGTTCCTCTTCTGTTTCCTGCAGGGAAATCTGTTTCTCCTCAGTCAATCCATTGCTGTCTTCTTCCACTAGTGCATTATCTTCAGGGTCTGAAGGCAGAGTCTCTGTAGAAAATGTCCCAGAGAGGAGACTGTGCACTTTGCTGAGAGGAAATTCATGAAGATTATCAAAATAAGGTTTTGGAAATCCAAAACAGCTGGTAGCAGCTCTCACAGGTCCTCCTCCTGGGTACATCTGAATGATGGATCCGTAGCCTGTGAGAGCAAAAGAATCAAAACACATTGGAAAGCCAGAATTCTTAAACTGCCATGTTTTCAAAATTCCTAAAATGCTTGAATGAAGTGTTCATTTAAGAATAGGAAAGTAACTTTCCTGCTCTTAATCCAACCATCAAATTTAACAAGCTGTGGAACTTGTGCCTCAAGGTAGAAGATCTTTATTGAAAGGACAACACTTTGCAACTCCACAGGACAAGGTAACTGCTGAAATTGTATCTTATTTAATTTACTTCAAAAAGTAGCTCTATGGCCAAAAGTTTCTGCAACAAACCCAATCTGTAGCAGCACTGCCTGTGTCCTTCTCAGCCAGCAGAGAGCATTGTCTGTGTGCACATCGTCACATCACATCACGCCTCTTACCTTTCCAGCCTTCTGGAATGTAACTGTCCCCTCTGTTTAGTGTCTCTGAATGATGAAACTAATTAACTGAGTTTGAAAAACGAGTCAAACTTCTAGAATATCCTCAAGAAAATGTCACATAAGTTAAAAATACACATTTTGCAGAATAAACATTAAATCTGGTGCAGTGAACAAGAGGAATGGCAACATTTTCAGTGCTGTAGGCTGTCTGAATTCCAGGGCTACTGTTCCTGTTTTCTGCCACTCACTTTCCTGGACTTCCAGGTGCTTGGGAAGAATCTACATACAAGCTCCTTACAGCTTTTCCTAAATACAGGAACTAAGACAGGAACAGATCTACATACAGAGATATCAATTTAATCAAATTTCATTATATAAACAATTACATCAAATTTAGTTATCAATTAATTTTTTTAAAGTTTTTTAAATATTGAAAAACAAATCCAGCTGAAAGATGCAAAATGCAACTTTCTCCAACAGAAAAACAAGTACCTCTTTGAATACCAGAGACAGTAAAACTAGATTTTTAAAAACTGAGAAACTATTTTGTGTGGCTGCCTTTTACAAGCCTCACAGGGACATGTATTTAAAGTTTCAGGTGAGCTTGAGTCTGTGCATTACTGAAGCCACTGTGTAACTCACCCCCCATTCGCTCCATCACCGCTCCCAGCACGAGGCCGGCACATGTTTCCATAACAATCATCTTGTTGCCAGCGTGGATGTTTCCCAGGGTAAGCATCTGAGCCAGGGTGTCGTATCTCAAGTGGCTGGAAGGCAGAGGGTTTAACAAACATCAAAGGGGTCAGAAATACTGCCTATTGGCTCAGGAGCCTGCCAAAAAAGCTGGATTGCAGGTAGGTTTTCCAAACAGTGTCCGTGATCCTCAGTCAGCATGTGGAAATTCATAATTAACTGTCTGGCAATAAAGAAGAATCAGAACTGGAGCCAGCAAGAAATTAGCAAGGAATAAGCAGCAAAAGTAGGATGTGAAGCAGGGTGCACATATCAAAGTAGACATCTTGTGCTGTGTCAGGTTTTTAAATTTTTCTCTTTTTTCTCTGACATGTCAGTTTTGTAAAGAACAAATGGTATAAATTCCTGATCCAATAATGAATCCCTTGTGATTTTCACCTGGTTTGCAGTAGCACACACCACTGCAGTCCAGGACCAAAACCTACCATTGCTGCCTGCAGTGCACAAACTGAAGAGACTCAGTGATAATTACAGAAATTACAACTCCTCTTAACAATAAAATAAAGCCAAGTCACAGAGGCAGTGGAAGGAGAAGGAAAAAATGTTTGATAAGCCTTAAATAACATACAGTTGAGGATTTTAAATCTCAGCATATTAGATCTATTATTACTACATTAAAAAGCACGTATCAGTCTGTCTCTATTAATGTCTGTAACAATGTATCTTTTAGTTTAGATAAGTGAAAACCCAGCAGGGCTGGATCTCTAGAGTAGATCTCTGTAGCCATCACCTCCTCTGACTCCTGACTCCACGATTAACCACAAGTTTCTGGAGACTTCTGATCGAAGATTTTGAATCCCTGACACATCAAAAGCAAAAATTCCTGCTTCTGGTAAGTGGCTTGTTATTTTGATTACTGAGCCAGAAAACAAGAGATGACACACCAGCAATCAAACCCAGGTAAGAGATACCTGTGAAAATGCAAAGAACATCTGTCTGCAAAGGCAATTAGCAAAATGGTGGTGATAGGGACGTGGTAAAAGCTGTTGCTGCATGCAAAGAAGTTTTCCTATTTGCTGCAATAGCATGTTGATTCATTTTCTGTATCACATTATTTTTCATTGACTTGCACTCTTCCCATTCACAGAAAAAAAAGGTATTATATACTCTGGTATAGCATTAAAAAAATATTAAATTATAGTATATGATAAAGTTATAATTAGAAAAAAGAAAAAGAATGAAAACTTACTTGATTTTTCCAGGTTCTCTCGCATAATACATTGTTGAAAGAATACGAGTGGATGGTTTCACAATTGTAATAACTGCCTCGTATCTGTAAGAAACACACAGGAATAGTCTTATTTTAATCTCAACAACTTAGAGAATTACTAAGTATTTTCCACATTTTAAAATTCACTTACTTTTTTTTCTTCTTCTTTATGTATTTATCTTGAGCAAATTCTGTTTTGTCTCTGAATGTTGTACTGTTCTCTATTAACTGTTGAACTATTTCCTTGGAAGAGACAATTTATTTTTGTTACAGCTAGCATTTATTTCTCATTCATTTCATATATAGCATTGTTTTAAACAAACACTGAAAATATTTTCTCCCAGTAGAGGCATTTATACCATTAACTTCTACTGACATTAATGGCAAAGTAAATTTCTATGTACATGTATCATTAATGGTGTGAAACAGGATCTCCTTTTTGCTTTATTCTTGGAAAAAATTAGATGGAGTGTCCGGGATGTTTATGATGTTGCTGACAAGGGAGCTGGGGGTCCATGGGAAACTGGGAGGGGACACAGCCAGGACAGGTGACCCAAACTGACCAGAGGGGTATTCCAGACCTTTGGATATGACATCATGCTCAATATATGAAGTAAGGGAAAGAAGGAAGAAGGGAGGATGTTTGGGGTGATGGTGTTTGTCCTACCAAATCACTGCTGGATGTGATGGGGCCCTGTCCTCCTGGAGATGGCAGAACACCTGCCTGCCCATGGGCAGTTGTGAAAGAATTCCTTGTTTTGTTTTGCTTTCCCTATTAAACTGTCCTTATCTCAACCTATGAGTTTTGCAGTTCTTACTCTTCTGATTCTCCCCCAGTCCTGCTGGTGAGGGAGTGAGCAATTGGCTGGGTGGGGCTTGGTTGATGGCTGGGGTTAAGCCACAACAACACTGAAGTTTTATTTCAAATAACAATCATCTCTAAACTGAGCCTGCATCAGAATATCAAGTCATTCACAGACAGGAGTTCAGATTTTACTAGACATTTATGGAGGAATAATGTCTATTTTTGCTAATATAACTGAATATTCAGCCACAGTTGAGAAACCAGAGTAATGAAACAGAATATTTTAATAACCTAAAATAAAAGCATGGTAGATGCATGGCACAGACATACTGAGGACATACAGAAAAGTCAGAATGATCTTCTGCCACGGATAATGAGAACAAATAGAAAACATCAAAGCTGTCAGACTGATTACTACATTCTTCCCAAAGAGATAACACAACTAGCAGCACAACCATGGAAACAGAAGAAACACCATTCTAAGCTTGGGTCCATCCATTATCAAGCAGGCAAAAGCAGAAAAACTGCTCCAAAGAGCAGCAGCAAACAGCAAGATGCAATTTCTTATTTTTATTAGAAAAGGTAAACCAAAGAGAGACAATTTTGCCTGATTGCATGTGTGGAACAGCAGTGGCTGCAATGCTTCACTGACATTTAAGATGGCCTCACTCACTTTATGACAAGGTGCAGGGTCAAACACCAACCCCTTTTCTAACAGAACAGAACTGATCTCTTGAGAACATTCTTAGCTTTGGAGGTAGAGATAAAGCACAGGCATCACAACGTGTTTGGTAGGTACCTACAGGCTCACTGATGGTACATTTGTTACACAGTGTTATTTCTTCATGCTTGGTTATTTGTCCATAATCCTTCCCTACACCTTTGATAGTTTAATTATGGCATGATTTTTTAAAACATCTGTGATACAGGAATAGCATTCTGAACCTTATACAGAAACAAAACTAAATGGTGATGATTATGTGAGCTGTACTTTATGATCTGCTATGACTTCTGATGCCATAAAAATCTATACTTTGCTCTCCATTGACAAAGTTTCACACCTTACATGAATTTTTCTCTGAAAATAGCCTCAGCATTTTTGTAAAACCAAAAAACATGACTTGACCAGAAGAACAAAGAAGTACTGAAATCTATACACAGATAAAAAGAACAGCCTGTTTCATAAACTAAAACGTAACCATCAAGGTAGCAAAGAAATGACACCAAAACCTTATTTTTTACCTGTCCTTTAATACCCTTGTCCTTCAAAGCCTTTATGTCATCGTGAGTCAGTTTTTGAGACTTCCCATCGTCAACTATGTTACGATTATCTGTACCTGCTTCCTTTGTTTCTAAAGGAAAAGGATACAGGTTTGTAAAATCCAGCACTAAATAAACTGGAGAAACACATGATTTTAGTTTCACAGAAAGCAGATTTCTCGTGATTAAACCCACACATTTTATGGACTTGCAAAGCACAGCCTAAGAAATGAAACATAATATGTAAAACATATGTACATATGTTCACCCAAACTAAGGTTCAAATTTTCTCCCATATTAAAAGGCTTACTTGTTACAGGACTAGTGAAACAACAGATCAAGACAAAACCATGCACTTTTATGACAGAAAGAATATAAGTAACGTTAAGTTAACAAATGATTAACAGAAAGGTTTTCCACTATCAAAGAAAAATTAATTTGAACTAGTTTTTCCAAATACCAGTCACTCCTCTGTGATACCTGTGGTAGTCTCTTCCACCTCTTGCTTTGGCTGGAGGTTTCCACCATTGGTTACTTCAAATGTTGTTCCATAAATATGTCCAATGGCATTATCCAGGTAGAACCACTGCTTCTCAAAAATAATTTTTCTGAAATAAGAGAAAAGTTAATGACACTAAAAGCATTATTTTTACTATGTTGAAACCTACAAGAGTTGAGCTTAAACTATAGCTTTATACATGACATTTTTATCTATATCCTTTAAGAAAACCAGGACAAGCATAAAAAGTGAAATTAAACATAAAACCCATGTAAAACCCATGTTAATAAAAGAACAAAGAACTTAAATTGAGCATATAGTAAGAACAAATTTTTTTTCAGTTTAAAACACATTTAAAGTAACAGATAAAACAAGGCTATGGCACTCAAATTATACAGTACCATTTTTGACAGAGAAAGTCAGAACAAGGCAAGGAATTAAATTAATAATATGAAACCCAGGCTGGGTCATGCAGATGACTGCAAGAAGATGAGCATGAACCTGTATTTTTGCAGAGCTCCTTTGAAATAATATTTGCCAAAAGACTATGAAGAAAAAAGACAACAGAGAGTGCCTCATAATCCTAGAAATGTTTAGTAAAAAAAACCCAACTGTATGATCCCTTTTGCACGAAGGCAGGTTTGCATTTTTCCTTCTTGACACAAAACAGGATCCACAAAGCCTCAAATTTCAGGCTGGCCTACAAAGGCTGCCTTGCTAACCAGAGAAACACCAACCCTGCCAAATGAAACAAGTAGCACTATATTATGCCATGCTCACATTCAATCCAAAACTTGCCAATGTAAACCATTATGAAAATTATACTCATCACTAATTCTGAAGCTAAGGAAAAAGGTTGTTATTTCCAGTTTTCTACTGACTAAAGTATGCAATTTACACATATATTTTACATATTAAAATATTTGTATCCCCAAAGAAAATCTACAAGTTAAAGGAAGTGTAATAATAAAAGTTTTATCAGAGACATTACCAAATCCTCTTCATAAAAAAGGACACTATAAATTCCCTTAAGCCCTGCCAACCCAGATTTTAAAAGACTAATAAATTACTAGAAAAGACTGAAAATATTAAATAAATTAAATATTAAATAGATAAAAAATGTATGCATGTAATCAAATTTCATTTCGATGACCATTCTAAACAGAATATCCACCCACTCTCATAAGATTATAGAAAGGAAAATTAATGCAAAAGGAATTTAATTGCTTATGGCTATGTTTACTCTTTGGCTTTTGTGTTTTCTTTTATGATAGAGATTTTAAACAAAAACTGAAGAGGGACTTAATGACCACGAACTTGTCAGTGCTCTGTAGGCTGACAGGGGCTACCTGATTTTGGTGCCAGATGCTACAGGTGAACATTAAGCCTGTCAATAACCAGTGCTCCCAAATTCCTAGGTCTGAGCTACACCGTTTTTAAACCCAGTCTCATTCAAGCGTAGTACCTTCAAATCTCCATCCTACTGAATCAGATGTGTCTGGCCACATCACCCAACACTGACTTCTACACCTTGGTCTATAAATTTGTCTGCTGCAATGGGGAGAAGCCCAGGCTGTGTCCACTGATTTTAGCAATTCCTGCTGGGGCGCAGGCGCTTTCCGCTATGCCAGATGGCCTAGGAGAGAGAAATAGGAGACCTTTCATAGTAACTATCCAGAGCTGAGCGCCAGCATCTTCCTGCAGACTGAGCACACCGAGGCCAATTAACAACGCCCTAATTAACGAGGCGATGCCGCATGTCGGGGAAATCCCGTGCCAGGGCGAGGTGTGATGACGATTCGCTTCCCAGGCTGCCGCCACCTTTTCTCCTCTTCGACGGGCACCCGTTTGACAACGACAACACACAACCACCTGAAATTCCTTCAAAATTCTCAGGAGAAACGCAGCCAGGAGATCCTCCGGGTTGTTTTCTGCCATAGGAACCGAGGCAGCACTAAAATCTTTCCCGCCGCCTGGAGGTTTGTGCCTGGAGCGGCGGGACCGCGACCGGCACCGGGACCTCCCCCTTCCTCCGGCGGGGCCCGCGACTCACGGGGGCCGGAAAAGGCACAAACCGAGCACGAAGAGCCGCGGTCCGGGCGCTCACCTCCGGCGCAGGACGGGCACGGCTTTGAAGACCTCGCCGCGCTTGAGGACGGCGCAATCCCCCTCATGGATGCGCGATCCCTTGGACCCCTCCATGGCCGCCGCTGCCGCCGCCGCTCGGGCCCGCTCGGGGCTTGGCGCCTGCGCAGTGAGGTGCGCGGGCTGAGGCGGGGAGGGGCCGCTGAGGGCTCCGCTTCCCGCTCCTCCCCTGCCCTGTCATATCGTGTCTTACTCTATCCTATCATGTCCTGTCGTGTCCTGTCCTGAGCGCGGGAAGTGCCCACGGAGCCCCGAGCTCATGCTGAGCGGTGGCCGCTGCTGCGGGAGGTCGTGTTCTTGTTTCGACCCCTCAGCCGGGGCTCCTCTGTGCCTTCCTGCGGTAGGGAGAGGGAGGCCGAGCCTTCCGCGCGGTCCCCCCCCCTCCTCTGGCAAATAGCCGTAATTTAAATTAAGTATCTTCTGGTAAAATTTCTGTTTCTTTACTGTTTCTTTGCCGCAGTTTGTTGGCGCCGGCGGAGGGAGATGAGCAGGGACCTCCGGGGCCGGGGGTGCGCCCGGGGCAGAGGCTTTCAGGGTTGGCGAGGAGGATGGCGAGGAGGATGGCGAGGCAGGGGACAGAAGGGAGAGAGCAAAAGGATTCCCGAACCTGGTGAGCCAAATCCTGTGCTTCTACCTGCTTTCTGAAGCCGAAGTGCTTTTCTTTTGGCCTGCTTCTGTGCTAGGCGGTTACGGGTGTTCGTCTCCCGCGGTCAAAAGAATCACTGAGAATAAATGCAAAGTTTTACTATCACTTTTTTTTAATCCCCATTTTAATAGGTTTTTTTCTTTTTTTTTCTTCCCCAGCAAAATCTCGACTAGTCCAGTCAACGCTGGATCAGTTTATTCCCTACAAGGGCTGGAAACTTTATTTCTCTGAAGGTATTTTTAGACCAAAGTTATATGTAGCAAGTATTTTAGTGGGGTTTTTTTTCTAGAATTTGTATATGTTGTGTTTGTAGAGTTATAGGTTCAATAGAAAAACACCAAAATACATATATGTTATATAAAAATACAATACAGACTTCTGTCTTGTGGCGTACTGTAATCTCTGTGGGCTGCAAACCTCGGAAAAGAATCCTTAATGGTGTAAAATCTGATTTTTTTTTTTTTAAGCCTGTTCAATTAGGCACGTGAAACCTGCAGTCTATGAAAGACTGCAATATGCATTCCTCTACTGGGCTTTTCTTGATCATTTGTGCTTGTCCTATGTCATCTTGGACAAAGTTCTGTTTTGTAACAGGTCTTACAATAGAACATTATTGTGATAGTGTAGAGATCTATCATCCTCCTTAGTTTGGAATGCAAAAAAATAATGGAAGAGAAATTATCTGTGTATGTATTCTGTGAAACTGAAGTAATTATTTCGGTTAGTTAATGTTTCTAATGTATGTTTCTAATTAGCTTATAGTGACAAGTCTCCTTTTGTCCAGAAGACTGAAGCCTTTGAAAAGTTTTTCATGCAACGGATTGAGCTTTATGATAAGGTAAAAAAACAACCCAAAGCATATCCCACCCCAACAATCTGTTGTTGATACAAGAACATTACACATCTTGAGTATTTTTTCCATCAAAAATAACCTCCATCATAGACATGAAATGTTTATGACATAATTTGGATGTGTTGTGCTTCTAATGTGAAGGGTATTTTGTAACTTTACAATGTTTCACAGGATGAAATAGAAAGAAAAGGAAGTATTCTTGTGGATTATAAGGAACTAATACAAGACAGAGAACTGACTAAATCAATACCAGATATATCTACAGAATTAAGGGATATGCCTCAGAAAATACTGCAGTGTATGGGTCTGGCAATTCATCAGGTAAATATGATCTTCTAATAGCTAGAAGCATAATCCTCGCAACAAAGAAATTATAAATGTTATAAACCCCAAATCTCTGTTTTCCTGTCTTATGAGAAATTACTACTTATTTAAAACTCTAATCCTTTAACCTCTCCCATTTCTGTAGAGCCCACAAAATCACATTTTGAAAGTGCTTTGGCCTTGTGCATTTTGTTTATTCATTGTTACAGCATTGAAATGTAGTTCTAGAACCTGTGTTACTCCCTCTTGGAAGTTCTAATTCCTGGGGTGTTTTTTTAACATACTGTGAGTTATTTGTGCTGTCTGTCCCACCTCACACAGCAGAACCATGGCTGGTAGGTGAATAGTGACCAGATTCAAGAATTCCTGGCACTGCTCCACGTCTCTTAAAGTAGCATTTCAGTGCCTGCTAACAGGCAAGTTCAGATGTTGGTGCTTTAGTCAAATGAAACTTCACTTTTTGACCCCAGCATTAAAGGTTACTGTGTACCCTTTATTTTGTTTTTAATTAAAAAACCTAAACACAACAAAATATGTTGATTTTTAAATTCCATTTAAAATTAAGCTCAAAACTGCTCAGAAGCAGAAAAACATTATTTAGTGGGGTGTCACTGGACAGTCATTAGACTTCAGTAGGAGGATCTGATTGTGAGGGATGCTGATGGAACTTAATAGCAAATCCATGAATCCATGTTGAGCGTGGCACACTGCAGCTGTGTCCTCCTTCCTGCTCCATGTAGGTGCTGACCAAGGACCTGGAAAGGCATGCTGCAGAGCTGCAGGTGCAGGAAGGATTACCACTTGAGGGAGAACCTATAATAAATGTGCCTCTCATTCATGCCAGGTAATGGGTGTTGAGTATTTGAGTTTTTCCAAGTGAGACCTCTTTGCTTCTTGTCTGATGGTTGTCAGTGTCCGTTCATGTTGCTGAAGGCTTAGATATTTATTGAAGGACTTGACTCTGTGAAGCTGTTTCCTGAAGAACAGTCTATGTTTTGCTTGTTTTTTCTTCACCATGACAGAGGCTAAACTGTCTTTGTGAAGAAAAAAGTGAAATGAAACCTGCTTCTAAGATGAGCAAACAGCTTGTGACTAGAAAAAGCTGTAAGTAGCTATAACTACTCTATAAAGCATTAAAAGCAGAACTACTTAAATTTTTGTTTACTGGAGAAGTTAGGATGTGATTATGATCAAGCTTTTTGTTAGCAAAAGGCACATCTTTATAATAAGGAGGTTGATTTGGAGGGCGTGGACATAAACTGCAGCTGGTAATATTTATTATTCCTTATGTGGATGTTTTGGCAGTGGCACATGAGGATGGGTTATTTCTTATTAGCTTAAATCTTTTAAATGATTACTGGCAGACAGTCAAGATTATTAATTCTAACTAAACTTCAATTTGAAATTAAGAAACTGATGTTACTATAATTTGAATTATTACGTTGCATTAATTCTGAATGTTTCTTACAAAAACGTAATTGCTGTTATAGTTTTTAAAATGTGATTTCCTTTGAGGTTTGGATGAAACAAGTCCTTAGAAGTTTTTTGTTTACTTTCTTAAGTAATGGCATCTCAGACTTCAAGGGTCTGAGGGGAACTGGGAGTATAAGCTCTATTTGACACGACAAGGGACAAAGGGTACAAATTAAAACTCTTAAAATTCCATATGAACATGAGAGAGGTTGTGTAGTCTCCCTCCATGAATGTATTCAAAACTCAGCTGGACTTTTATCTGGGCAACCTGGTCTGGCTGACCCTGCTTGAGCAGGAGGGTTGGACTAGACAATCTTATGAGATCCACTCCATGACAAACAGCTCTGTCTGAAGTTTCATTCTGATTTATTTCTCTAGGTACTTTGTTGCCCTTATAAAGGGGCAGTGTGTTGTACCTGATGTCCTTTTGTCCTTGAAACACAAAAACTCACCCTTTGTTTTGGAGCCTAGGCACGATAAAGCTTTGACCCTTTTGTGTTACAACTCCAGTGTTTACCTGAAATAATGGAAAGACACAATTATATGTGATTATAAAGTAATTTGTGTTGCACTGCTAATCTCAGTTGTTTCCAGGAGGAAGGTGTCACTATATAAACAAACTGTCCAGCTGTTGAGGTGTATCCCTTTGGAGATTATTAAATGTTTTCTAGAACAGGAATCAAACACTATTCCATGAACCCACCGGCAAAATATTTCTAACCATTTTTTTTCCTGGATTACTGTTTTTTTCATTGGCAGGAGGATTTTTTTTGTTCGTTTGCTTGGATGGGTTTTCAGATTTCCTTTTGCTCTGCATTTATGTGTGCTAAGCTTCCAGAAATGTTAATGCTTAATTTTTGTGCAGGGTGTACAACTATGACCCACTAACTCAGCTGAAGAACGTCCGGGCCAACTGCTACGGCAAATACATCGCCCTGCGTGGCACCGTTGTGCGCGTCAGTAACATAAAGCCTCTGTGCACCAAGCTGGCTTTCGTGTGTGCCACGTGTGGAGATGTTCAGAGTGTCCCTCTCCCTGATGGGAAGTACACCCTTCCAACTAAGGTAGGGTAAAACCGTTTAACTTCACGCTTTTCCCCTTATCGGCTGTGATTTGCTCAAAAGAGGCGCCCCCGGTACTAAAAAAGACCGAAAAAAGTTAGAAATATGGTCTGTAAAGCTGGGTTAAACACTGACACGTTGGAAAAAATTAAACATACCATGCAACTTTTGTTGCTTCAGGCCCTTTTTTACTTGAAAAAAATGTATCCTTCTGAAACAGCGTACGTGACAAGCAATATGTGGAAACTCCCTGAAACCTAGAAAAACATTATCCCTTAATTTCCATTTCACTACTTATGTTTAAAAAGACACCCTGCTGCGGTGGTTTTCTATGCCTGCACTAGGGGGTTCTGTGAGTTTTGTTCAGAACTTTCTATTTTCATTTCACTGTTTGTCATCTGGACTTGAGAAGTCATTAGAAATAGGTTATTTTATGTTACCTGATGTCTTCAGGTGGAAAAAAAAAATATCTAGAGCATCTGTGGGTATTAAAAAAAAAACAGGAAAACCCACCCACCACCTCCTCTTCCCCCTACTGCCCTTCAAACCAGTTCAGGAGGGGGATCATACAATTCAGCTGTATTTGCTCCAGCAACTGCAAGTCGAAGTTCAGGTGTCTGTGCTTGATAACTCTTCATTAATTATGTACATGCTAATTTATAGCCCTAATTTAACTAGCTTTTTTTCCTGGAATGATAATCATATTACTTTGCTCTTTTTTTTTGTTTCTGGATCAAACAAGGCAGTTTCCACTTATGATTTTAAAAAAGGCTGAGAATGACTTAGAACTCCTGTTGTTTCAGTGCCTTGTTCCCGAGTGCCGTGGCCGATCCTTCACAGCTGACAGGAGCTCTCCTTTAACCACTACAGTGGACTGGCAGTCTGTTAAGTAAGCATGTCCTCCCTTCTGCACAAAAATGCAGTGCCACAGGATACTCAAAAAGTGACAGGATGGCTCAACCCCTGTTACACTGTATAATTTTAATAATCTTATTCTTTTGCAGAAAGTCCCCTTCAACATTTGTATCACAAGGCAGGCGTTTTATCCAAGCACTGGTATACTTTGTAACCTACCCAATGGAATAGCTTCCTGGAAATTCCTCCTACCATTACAGAGTTCTTTGAGAAATGTTCAGTTTGTGCTCTTTGCAGCTTCTCTTGATCATTTCTTATTGCATCTATGATTTAATGATTCCCTTTAATGAGATATAAGTCTGCTAGAAAAGACCTATCAAGTTATATTGGTCAGCTGTGTCAGTTGAATGAACTGAAAGTAAATTGGAGGGTTAAAAATCTTAGTTTGAAGTGATCTTGTGTCTCCCAGTCCTTAAGGTACAGTCAGTAGAAGGAAATAGTGCTACACCTGCCTATTCATCTACTTTCTTTGTCTAATCAGCAAGTAAAATCTGTGAGACCTTTTCTAGGGGGGAACAAGTCACCATATTTACAGAAATTAATAGTGTTAAATTAACAGTAGGAAGGTAGATTACTGTTGCCCCATAATACCTGCTCAGATGACTGTGATGTGTTTCATCTCACTGGCTCACAGCAGGAAGGGGATCAGCTTCGGAAAAACAGGACTCTGCTTAATTTTTCCCACTTCTAACATTCAGATCCTGTAAGTTCACATGCTCTGTATCAAAAGTCTTGGCGTGACAAATGACATCTAAGCAAGTTTTTCTTTAGTAACCTTCTGTCATGTAAGCAATTTAAAAATTAATTTAAAAAGTCGTGCTGATGTAGCAGCTCTAGAGGGCGATGTTTATCACAGCTTCTTCGGTAAAGCTTGACTCGGCTTCAGAGCTCCAAGTGCAGAGCCAGAACTGAAACTTTGTTAGCCTTTCACAGCAATAGAGTGAACTACTGTTCCTGTTATGGTCTGAAAACTTTCTGGGGCTCTTCTAGGGTTAAAATACCAATTAAGCATTTATGAGGGTTTGTAATGTCTGACCTCATATTTTTTTGTGTATAGGGTCCATCTTATTTCATGTACTGTGCTTATTCCTACATTAACATGCCCAGCAGTGCTAGAAAATCTGAGTTTCAACTTGGAGTTCATGGGAGTCTTTCTAAGTTTTATCTATAATTTATACCCATTTATTGAAGTCTGAACTGAAAAAGCCTGTTTCTCCAGCACTGCTCTTTCTAGAATTTATCAGGGCATTTCTGCTGTATCCCTTTTCAATTTGGAAAGGATTGGCTGGATGCTGACAGCTGCAGATCTTGGGTGCAGCAGCTGAATTGGTGTGTAACTCACCCCGTGTTTTGCAGGGTGCAGGAGCTCATGTCAGAGGACCAGCGGGAAGCAGGACGGATCCCTCGCACAATCGAGTGTGAACTGGTCCAAGATCTTGTGGACAGCTGTGTCCCAGGAGATATGGTCACCATCACAGGGATAGTAAAGGTGTCAAGCACTGAGGAAGGTGAAATACAGCATCTGAGAAGACTTTCTTCCTAGGGTGGGAGATTTTTTTTAGGGATCACACAAGAACAACAACAGCCACCCTCACTAACCTCAGCTCTCAGAGTCGTGAGCGCGTTAAGTGTACATTTCTTCAGAAGTTACCAGAGCTTTACAATGAAGAGTTGTTTTGACAGTCAGGCTGCCCAAAAGGTGCACTGCCTCTGATCACTGATGGAGGGTGGGGTTTGCAGCCCACTGGTCTATACATAACTGTGGGCCTGAATGGCAAGTACCAGTCTGACACCTGATGTCAGCTGACAGAAAACCCATCTCGGGACCACTAATGTAGGGGGGACATCCCTATTTCCCCAAGTCTCACTATGACTTATTATTTCCTTAATCTTTAATATCTCCTTCAAACATTAGGAGAACTTTCACACTGTTGAGGAGGACTGTTATCTTTCTTAGTTTAGTCCTCCCTAGTCAAATTTTAAAACTTCTTTGTTTTTTTTTTATATATATGTTGTGCAAAGCTGTAACAGAATACACTGCAGATAACTGCAGTACTGTTTTACTCTGAGACTTCATTCTCTGCTCAGTAATCACTGGGGGGTATAGAAAATGATTAATTATTAATCTATATGTTTAATGCTTCTCCACTGTGCATCTTTTTTTCCCTCTAAATATTGAGTGGAAACATTTTATATTCAACTTTTACTTGACTGCAATAATGTAGTAATTTAAAATTCCTGGAGAACTTATTTTATTCTGGGAGAAAATTCCCTCTCTCTCAACATAAACCCTCCATTTCAGCCAAATATTTTACTGTGTACATGAATGGAGGGACCATAAAAGAGCAAATGTAACTAGAAGCTTATTTTGCATCAATTTTAGAAAATGCAGATGTTCAGTACTTAAATATGAACATTTTGCACATGTATACAGTATTTCTTTATTGATCTATGCCATATGCAGATAATATGAGTACTTAATGATAGAAAAAAATGCTCCATCATCCTTTCTCCATTTTTCCAATAGGAGCTTCTAAAAATAAGAATGACAAGTGTATGTTCTTGTTGTACATTGAGGCAAATTCTGTCAGCAACAGTAAAGGGCAAAAACTAAAGAATTTTGATGATGAGACTTTCCAAAGGTCGTTCATGGAGTTCTCACTTAAAGACCTCTATGCTGTCCAAGAAATTCAAGCTGAGGAAAATCTCTTCAAGCTCATCGTAAAGTAAGTTGTGTTAGACCTAGACTAGGTCTAGGATTAGCCTTGTGAATTGGTATGATCACCCTCAGACAAATGTGACACCTCATCTTAAAGCTACGAAATGTCCAAGGCTTGTGCAACAGAAACCACAGAGGTATAACAAACTTTAGTGGGTAAGGAACTTGGGAGGAAGTGAAACTATTGCAGTGGGGATGTTAGAACTTTGGAAGGGGTTTGAGGATACAACGAGTTAGCTGTGTTTTATTTCAATCCTATGCATAAAAAAAAATTAATTAATTTTGCTCCTTACTGAGCAAATTCAAGTTACAAGTACAGTGTTGTTTTCTGCTTTACAGTGGAGGAAAGAGGTGCAAGAACTGAGCAAAGGGTGTGAAAGACCTTAATTTCAGACTGAGAAATACTCTTCTAGGTGTCCCTCAGGCCCTCCCAGTGCAGTCAAAGAATGCAAAAGTAACACTTTAAAGGAGGGTTACAGGTAGTTACTTGATTAAGATAAGAATAGGTGCAGAAACCACTGGGAAGCTGGTTCTCCTCTGTCTTTGTGGGAATTCAAGTGACAGTCTTTTCTTATTATCAAGCATTTCTTGTTTTACATAAATTTGATGCTGCTGGTTTAAACTGATTCTTCTGGAAATTCAGCAGCATCCAACCAAAAGTTTTATATGTTTGTAAAGGTATTCTGTGACAAGAGACAGAACAAGGGATTATTTAATACTGATGTGTTGATTTGTACTCCCCTCATGTTGCATTGTTCTTCATTTTTCAGCTCTCTTTGTCCTGCAATCTATGGCCATGAGGTAAGTGATTTAACAACTCTGCTTGGAATTTCTGATTGAAATGTTTATGCCACAGTAAACTCCTAAAGGATTTATAAAACTTATCTGGGGTGTGGTTAAGGGACTGTTTTTACTGGCGACTGCGACTCCCAGTCACTTTTGGTGTCAAGAAAGTGGCAGCCTTATACCTTTAAGTTCAATCATCCAAAGTTTAAAGAGTTATTGCAGCCAATTCTAGGGAGCTGGTCAGTATTGGTCACCATGATCAAACACTTATCAGTGTTGGTTTGTTCCACAACAGATTGTAAAGGCAGGTTTGGCCCTGGCATTATTTGGAGGATGTCAGAAGTTTGTGGATGACAAGAACAGAATCCCAGTGCGAGGAGATCCACATGTTCTGGTTGTTGGAGATCCAGGATTAGGAAAAAGTCAAATGTTGCAAGTATGGTTTGATGTATCACTGTCCTCTGTTTTTCTCTGTTTTCCTTGTTATCTTGACTTCTTGTAATCATGGTAGGATAGCTGTGCCAAGACCAAGGGGTTGCTTGAGCCTGGCTGGAGTTATGTTTTCATGTAGGATCCCTCAAATATGGGATACCCAAAGGGGTACTTGCAAGGAGCCTTGCAGAAGGGCCTGTTAAAACACTTTCCAAAGCAGGTATGTAGTTGGTCACTGTATATATATATATATACACCTGTGGACTTCCAGCTATAGGTTTATAGGCTTGTTGCCTTGCCCTTCCATAGTGGTTTTTTTTAACAACTCTTTTCCACAGTGAGGGGGTTCACTCCTTCCTATCTTCATTCAGCTGGTCCACTGTCAGAATAAGTACACTGTTGGAACAAATGCAATTTTAAATGTAACTCACCTCCAGTGAGGTTTACTTCCATTCTCTTACCCTGTTTTTATGTTGCTAGAACAGATCTTGGCTTTTTGGGAAAGGGACCTGCTGCTGTGTTTGGGTTTTAATCTTGGTAGGCATTTCTGCATGACCATGACAAAATCAGTTAGTAATAGGGTTGGGGGTTTTTTGTCTTAAAAGGAATGGTTTTAAAATTCTGTTTCTTTTCCCATTGTGAAAGAGGGACAGAGCTCACTCAGACCTGCAGCATCGCAAACCTTGTTTAAAAAGTCTTTCTAGTGTGGACCTGTTATGTTAGGATATGATTTGCAATAATTTAACCAAAGTGATGGATTTGTGTGCAAGCATCTTAACAAACACATTTTTAAATTATTTCTTTTGTTGAATGGGGACTCTCTGGCACAGAGTAGCTGATTTGTTTTTTCACATTGGCATTCTGATTTTTAGTAAGATTTAAGAAAAGCTGGTACTCTGTTCCTCAGACACAACCCTGAGACAAGACTCCTTTCAGTCATCACTGTCAGAGAAAAGAATCCTAAGGAGAAAAGCCAAGGAGCCTGTGTAGGAGCCACGGTTTTTGGTGTTGGTTTGGGTTTTTTTGGTTGGTTGAGGTTTTTTTTCCCTACTTGGTGCCTGTCACATACTTGCTACTAGACAAGTATGCTTTGGGTGTTATCTTTTAAATAAAACAGAGGCACCTGTTACAGAGTAACTACAGATATTATCTGAGAAAATCCAGCTATAGCTGTGTTCTAGGCAAATTTAGCTGCAACGTGTCTGTGTTCAAGCTTACCCTGCTTTGCTTTTCTAGTTCATATTTCAAACTGTAGGCTGCTTTCTGGGTACTAGAGGCATGGAGAAAACTAGGACTGTCCTTTAGCCCTTAGCTGTGGGGAGAACAATGTGTGCTTTCTGTGAAGCAGCATGTGTTGGGCACTGGGGCTATACACTAGTCTAAACAGACCTTGGGGTCTGAAGATAAAGAAACTATTTATCTGCAATTCCATGACAGACAGTGTGTCCCTGAGCATTTCAACATACTTTTAAAATGTGCTTTAAGTGCTGTGCCCAAGGTCCCAGTAATTTTGGTAACACAGTAGGGTATGGCTGTGCTGCAAGGTTTCTCCTACTGCGTTGCACAAGTATGTCTCTTGGGGTTGCAAGGAGTTATAAGTTTACTGTTGGGCCATGTTAAATAGAAAGAAATAAATTTGGGTTTACTTTGAATTGTTTCTTTATTTTTTATGAATTTATTAAATTCTTCACCTTGAGGGGGGAAACAATATTTATTTCTCTTCAGGCAGTGTGTAATGTTGCTCCTCGAGGTGTGTATGTTTGTGGTAATACTTCCACCAGCTCTGGCCTGACTGTTACACTGTCTAGAGATGGGACTTCTGGAGATTTTGCCTTGGAAGCTGGTGCTTTAGTGCTTGGAGATCAAGGTAATACATGTAATGCCACAGGTTTTGTATGATGATATGTGAGGGGCAGGAGTGTGTGCACTGCTGAGTCTAACCACAGTGCTCATTTAACTGAGGGCTAAAAATGTATCTTTAATTTTTGAAAAAGAGGTAGTTTATGAGATTTGTTGTCTATTTATAGAAAGCTTGTTTGGTCATTTTAGTGTGTAATCAAGATCTACAAGTCAGGCTGACTTCATAATGGTTTGGCTGCATTACCATGAAATGAAAACAAACCTTGCTGAAGTGGAGACTTTGTCCAGTGTCTCCTGCAGTCCCTAGGTTGTACTTCTGAGGTAGTGACTACTGGATTGTAGCACACACTTGCCCATCAGTTAATGTGTTTTCTAGTCAGTTTTTGTCTTGTTTTAATTGCTTCCAGGAATTTGTGGAATAGATGAATTTGATAAGATGGGAAACCAACATCAGGCTTTGTTGGAAGCCATGGAACAGCAAAGCATCAGCCTTGCCAAGGCTGGCATTGTTTGCAGTTTGCCAGCTCGGACATCCATTGTTGCTGCAGCAAACCCAGTTGGAGGACATTACAACAAAGCCAAAACAGTGTCTGAGAACTTAAAGTGAGCACTTTCTGAAATGTTGCTTTTATAGTTCACATTCAGGAGTAGATGTTTCTGGTAGTCTTGTATCTTGTGTATAATTGCTTTCTAGTTTTCTGGAGCTTGAACATGAACTTTAATAATTTTTGCTGGCTTTTGAGAGAAATTGCTTTTCTACTTTATTCTGAACTAACAGGACAGGACTTTCTTTATATGTGTTTGAAGGGCAAGAGAGTAGCTATGATTTCTCCTCTTCTCTGAGCACTGTGTGGTTCCTTGCCTTTACTCTAGAATGGGGAGTGCTTTACTGTCAAGGTTTGATCTGGTTTTCATCCTGCTGGACACCCCCAATGAAGACCACGACCACCTGCTGTCCGAGCACGTGATGGCGATCCGGGCAGGGAAGCAGGCAGGGAGCAGCAGCGCCGTTGTGACCCGGACCAGCTCCCAGGACCGCTCTGTCCTTCAGGCTGTGTCTGACAGACCTCTGCTTGAAAGGCTAAAGGTAGGACTTTTTCCTGGGATTGTTGCTCTGCCCCTTGCACTGGGGCCTGGTGACCCTGACCTGCTGGATGTCCTCAGTCTGCCACTCCCATTCTTCTCATAATTGCTTCTGAATTAGAGGAAGCATTTACCTGTTTCTACCAATTGCCTCCTGTAGCTAACATGGCCTGTCCTGGTGGAATATGTGGCTCACAACATCTTCATCACATGGAAAAGAATTTATTAGTTGAGCTGGTGGGTTTTTGGTTGTGAGAAGACACTTTGCATGAGATGCTCTAAAGCAAATTTGCTGTGTTAGGTTTCAGTAAAGAGCTACAAAATCAGACTGGATATAACAATTTGATATAACGTGGTATGTGATGAAGTATTGAATCCAACTAAAGCCACGTGTAAACAAATCCTTAGGCATCTGTAACTCAATAGATTTGCAGATTACAGGAGAGGAAGTATCTTTCTTTCTAGACTTCAACGATCAGTTTGGGAACTGATATTGTCAAATGACAGGTCTTGGGAGAAATACTCCTGCTGGAGCTAAAACCATGCACTTCTGGAAATGGGATATAGTTAAATCCTATTTGGCACTTCTTATCATGGCAAATGCAAAGCCTTGGCTGCTTTTTCTTTGCCTGAAATGGCCAAGTGTGTGTGTTTACATGTCTAAGCACAGACTTTAAGTACCCTGTTCATATATGAAGCACTAAAGCCTTATAGTGATGACTCCATCAGATAAAGCATAGAAGATGATCGGTTTATATTAAAACCTTTACTGTGTAGGGTTCTGACAGAAATCTAAGCTTCTTGTCATTGGGTTAGATCTCAACAGGAGAAAACTTCGATGCCATTCCACATCAGCTGCTGAGGAAGTACGTGGGATATGCCCGGCAGTACGTTCATCCAAATTTATCTCCAGAGGCTGCGCAGGTCCTCCAGGAATTCTACCTTGAGCTCCGGAAGCAGAACCAGGGAGCAGACAGTACCCCAATCACCACGAGGCAGCTGGAGTCACTGATTCGACTCACAGAGGTAAATTCGAGCTGTAATTGTAACTCCAGGGATGGAAAGCAGAGAGATTATTCCTAAGATACTTCTGATGTCCTGTAATTTTTGACAGCTTATTCACCACTATGCTTTTTTTGGTTTGTTTAAAAATAAAGTGAGAATGCAAGAGGCTTAGAAGTACTTAAGAGCTACTGTTGCTTAAAGCCTCTTATTAAGTTAAACACTCTTGAGGACGTGGAAAGGGAATCTATCACGTTCCCCAAAAGGAGAAAAACTAGGTATAGGCAGGAAAAACCTGCTGCCCATCCTCAACTTAGAATGCTGCTCTTTTCCCTAACACTCTGCCTGAATAACACTATTTGTGATCTGCTGCTTCACAAGAATACATTAAAAAAGCAAACAAACTCCAAGCTACAGCCTAATAATGCAAATATGCAGGAAGTGACATTGTAACACTAACAAAAAAAAAAGAAAAATCTTCCTCTAAATCCTCTAGGCTTCGGTTCCATCTCTGCTCCTAAAATTTGCACTTGTTGTAGAGTGATTGTAGCCTTTTTTCACATCAGCTATAATATATCTTTAATAAACCTTTGTGGGGTTTTCTCTTTTGCTTTGAGGCACGATCAAGGCTGGAATTAAGAGAGAAATGTACCAAGGAAGATGCTGAGGATGTAATAGAAATAATGAAATACAGGTAACACATGCTGCTTTAAAAATAAATAAATCACAGTGTTACTCATTCAAAACTTTTTTTTTTTAACATATGCAAACACAATGAAGAAATCACTTGATCAAGTTTAGGCCCATGATACTAATATTTGGATTTGCCTTTGAAAGCTGACAGCAGCTCTAAGTTGAACACAATTGCTTAGGCCTTTATGTGATCACAGTGGTTATGTATATCCGTGCACAGCAACTTAGGCATGAGGCTGCTGAAGGGTTTTTTTTTCTCTCATGTGATTACTCTTTGTTGTTGCAGCTGAACAATTAAAGTTTAAAAGCAATTTTGACAAATGCTTAGTCTAAGTTCCTTCGACGGTGACTTTCTTGAAAGGGGATGGTTTCCCATGTGGCTTCTGAAAGCCTTGTCAAGCAGTTTTAAGAAGCAAATCCACACATGTTTGCTTTTATCTCCTGCTGATCTTTTTTAATCTTTTCTTAGCATGCTGGGAACCTACTCTGATGAGTTTGGAAAGCTGGACTTTGAGCGTTCCCAGCACGGGTCTGGGATGAGCAATCGGTCTCAAGCAAAAAGATTTATTTCTGCCCTGAACAGCGTCGCAGAAAGAACCTACAACAACCTCTTCGACCTGCAGCAGCTCCGGCAGATTGCAAAGGAGCTGCAGATACGGGTGAGTCTGGAGATCAGGCGTTTCTTCAACAGCAAACTGCAAGACCAGCCAAAATTATTTATTGCAAAATGGGAAGTAGAAAAGGCACATCTGTTGTGCCTCTTTGCAGTGAACAGAAACAACCAATTTAATGCTGCCTTTAGGCTGAACAGTCTTATTGAAGTGCCCTTGTAAGCTTTACTATCCTCACCAGCTGTTTGGCAACAGCAACTCCTCACACCAGTAAGGGCTGATTCTGCTTCTGCTTCTGAAGCTGGTCCTTGACAAGACCCTGCTTTGTTCTGTGCAAAGCAATGTTGGTTTCAGTATACTTTAGTCCCACTGTCTCCCCAGAGGGCACACTTACTCTTGTTCCCAAATTTATCCTTGTGGTGTCCATGCTCTATTTCAGCAGTGCAATGATGTTTCTGCTTGACCTCCTCTGGATGAAATACTGTGTTTTGGATTTTCATTCCTGCTTCAAGCATCCTAATGTTGTAACTTGATAGGAACATCATGTAGGACACATGGCCACAAATGTATTTTACCCTGTAATTGCCTTGCATTCTGTATTTGTGGGGGACTTCAGCCAAACAAAAATATTGTTAGCTAATTCTGCTTCTTGCTTCATGTTAAACAGTTTTAAGTGCCAACTTAAAACCAGATTTCAGATGCAATGAGTGAAAAGTAGTGATAATAAGTTTCATAAAGAGAAATTAATTATGGGAAGTGGTGCTGTTCTTTCTGTTACCTGGTGACCCTACTTGGGCCTGCTGGGGCAAAATGGCTTCAGTTTCAAACTTGCTGAACTGCTGACTGTGCACAAGCCTAGATTTGTTTTGAATCCTGTCTGACAGAACATGGTACATCCAGCTCTCTTCTCCCACGATCATCAGTAATTCAGTGACTACTTAATTCAATTAACTCTCATTCTCCCTTCATATAGAGAATGTTTTTTGCCCATTTGAAGTTCTGTACCTGGCAATCGGTGAGAGTTGTAGAAATCAGGCTTTTCCTTGGTAGATACTTGTGTTACAGAACTTGAATTTATACATATGGAATTGCATACTTTGTGCATGTCATAAAGATGAGAACACAACTTCTGTGTAACACTACAGTGAAAACAGTGTGTAAGTAGAGCACAGAAGAGTGGGACTGATGGTGTAGATCAACAGTTTGCTGAGGAAACCAACCTATTGTTAGCTCACTTTATTTCACTGAGTTCTTTTAAATGGTTTATCGTGCTTTACGTCAGATAAGGTGTCATTCTCCAATTTGGTATTTTTGTCTTTATTTTCCCCAGGTGTCTGATTTTGAAAGCTTTATTGGATCCCTGAATGACCAGGGTTATCTTTTGAAAAAAGGTTCAAGAATTTATCAGCTTCAGACAATGTGAAAAGAGTCACCATGGTGAACCTTCCTGGGACATGATGGATACACTGGGCTGATGGACCTATGATTCACACCTCCTGAACTGAACTGCCCTGGGGCAGACTGAGGCTGAGATTTCCCTGCAGACACTGAAGTGCCCCCAGGCTTGTTTTAAAGTTGCTCAGGACAAACTGACACATGGTATTGCTGCCTCACTCATCCTGTAGAGTCTGCTTACCCAAAAGGGACTGTGTAGGACTGAAATGTACCTCACCATCCTTGAGGAGTGGGAAGCGTGGGTTTACATTGACATTATTACAGTGCCATGACAGATTTTACTTCTAAACCCAGAAATCTTTTTTGAGAAGATGGTGTGAGCTGTATTTTCAGCACTGTAGTTCATTAGAGAAATTCAAAGTGTTGAAATGTTTCATAAAAGTTGGGAACCTTCATGTTGAGACAACACTGTTTTTACAGCTATTACCAAATGGCACCTTATTGACGCTGTCTTGATTTGCTGCTTTGAGGTTTGATATTTATTGGTCTTTAAAGATTTAATTTGAAATGCAAATCTGATTTAGAGAAAATATCCTTATTATGGTATTTAATTTGTAAAACAGGAATTGTATTTTGACTTTCATTAAACTTTATATATGAGAAATATTATTTGTTCAAGACTGTTGTACAGTGTTCGTGGCCACTGCAAGATATATAACAGCAAACAAATAATAGATGTCTTTGTGTAACTGTTCCTGACACAGAAGAATGTGTGTTCAGCAAGAGCAAAGTGCTGAGTTTGAGATCAGAATCATGGTCTGGTGCAATAAAATAGCAGATGGAAAGCTTTTAGTGTAATATTAAAAAACCAACACAAACAAAATGACCCAAAAATAATATATTTTTAAAAAAACCAAGAGTGCATTGCTGATCCTTCTGCTTTCCCTCTTTTATTCCTAGGGTAAGATATGATAGGTTTAAAAAAGCAGACATACTGAAGATTTATTGTCTTATCCTCTAATTTAAGTGTCAGAAGGGTCTGATCTGCACCATCCTTCCACAGCCATTTGGTCCCAAAATCCAAGCGTTGAAAGAACATGTTAAACTGCTCAAGGCTGCCTTAGTGTGAATCTACTCCAACATACTTGAATCTGAAAACTAGTTTGGCAGATGAGATGCTTTTAAGAGAGCTAAGAAATTACAGTTCTACACCTGAACTCTCCAGCACCAAGCACTCACTTCTGTCCAGGTTGTGGCCATTTTGAAAAAAAATACAGGAGCTGTCAGTCTGTCTCCCCGCGTGTGGGGGTATGGGGGGCAGCAGAGGAGACACCTTCTTGCAAATTGGGACTTAATCCTGCAGTAGAAGAAGCTTGCTGGATTAACTACTCGGAAGCAGGTGTTAGATACCGATTTTAACCTTTGCCAGCGCTGGGGGGACAGGAAAGAGCCTCAGCAGCGAAGAAAGGGCTGCGCCCGGAAAAGTAAACTCTTCTTGTAACTCTCGAGCTAAAGTAAACGCGGGCAAGGGAGGGCAGAAAGCGAGGGCCGAGAACAACAGCCCACTCACGCTCCCTGAGAGGTCTCTCAAGGCAAAGCAAACCCTCACCTGCCTCCGCCCGGCGCTTGTGCGGGAACTGCTCCGCACCGGGGGAGGCGGAGCAGGATGACCCCGGGGCAGCCGCCCGCCCTGCCGCCACGGACAGCGCCGGGGGCGAGCCTGGGCCGGGAGGTACCGGGGGGGAAGAACTGGGAGAAGGGCGAGAAATTGGCAGGAGAAGGGCTTTTTCCCGGTGCTGGATTTTTCAACCCCCTCCGCCACCGCTGTGCCCGCCGGCCGTAAAGCGCGCCGCTCTGTGGAGGAGGGGGAGCGGGACCGACGTAAAGCGCCGCAAAAAAGGCCGCGCGTGCCCGCCGCCGCTGAGCGGCACACGCGCCGCGCGCGGCGCGGATGGCGCGAGGCCGCGCGCTCCCTCGGGCGGC
>VYXB01004880.1:197279-243577 GCA_013397135.1 Pachyramphus minor
CTGACATTCACCTTCTTGATGGTCAGAAGCAGAGAGATTCATTGCCCTTGTAACTTAATTGCTGTAGTAGTTCATGTGTTCTAAGTAGCAAACACAGATCTGTACCATAAATGAACCACTTGCTTTTACTAGAGCTGAGCATAAATAAGGCAAAGGACTTTCCTGTTCCCTTCTACACTCCACCTGTACAAAGCATGGCACCTGTGAGAAGTATAGAGATCAATAAGTGACACTAAATTGTCAATAAGCATTTAAATGTGGTGGTTTTTTCCCCCTGGATTATGTACAGAGTAGTCCTGGGTTTATATTTATAAAAGCTGTCATTATGATCTACTTTTTACAGATTTTTTTTTTTTACAGATGTTTCCTTTGCTGTCTGTAGAGCTGCTGAATTACCATGAATCATCCGAGCTCTTTCTAAAATGCCGGATTTATCTTGTAGTGAAATCATGGTTTGGGGTTGTTTTGTGGGTTTTTTGGTTTTTTTTTTTTAGTCTTATTTCCTGTGTGGAATATCTTGGAAGGTAGAATAAAGCCCTAGGAAGGCTGGCCGTGGAGAACTGTATGATTTCAAGTGTTGTTCTGTCAGAGATTTGTTGCCCTTTGCCTTCATCTGTCGCAGCCTCCTGTCCCGTAAGGCTGCGAAACATTGAGAAACTGGGGGAGATCAACTTCTGCAAATTCTCACCCCCAGGTTTTTCTGGTTTTTCGAACATTACTTCGTCCTGATTAAAACACTAAATTTGTCTCCTTCTTACATAAGTTTAATTTACAGTATTAGTCCACTGGTAACAGTTACTTTACATGTGGAGTAATCCCATTGTTTTCCTTTTGGTGGCAGTAAATCATTGCATTTCTTGAAGGAGATCATTTGCTGTTGGGTTGAAAGTGTCCCTAGTTCACTCTTCTGCTTCAGAACGAACTGTACATAGGCTAAATAAGAATAAAAGTTTCAGTGTGAGGACTACAAATATTTTATTATATTTGACACCCCCCCAATACCGAGGATGTTGCCATCTGTAATAAATATCCTGGTATGTGAATGGTAAGATATTAATCAGATTATATAAATAATATGTGGGAACCAAAAGCCTGATATCCAACACACAAGAAGCACCCAAAGTCTGTGTGTACACTTCCTAACATTCACTTGCCCTCTTCCATCAATGGTGTTCATTAGGAACCATACCAGTAGTTCTGTCAAATTACTGTGATGTTTAATTTCACTGGTTTTCAGCCAGTCTGGGTTACCGGGTCCTGCTGTGCCATGGCACACAGTGTATATAAATCCCACCTTGAAGCTGTTTCTGGTGATTGCTTTTCTTCATGCCATCAGAGAAAAGCTGTTGAATGAGAAACCTTCTGATCAAAATCTTACCTGAAGGCTTGTGGGAGGAAAAATTAGTGCGACTAGTGGATACAATTTCCTGGTGTGTAAAATGCTCTGGAGTTGCATGAGCAAATTGTGGTTGCCTTGGAAGCTGCCCTGTGCTCTTACCATGTGTTGTCCCTAAAGATTGTCACTCTCCTGTTAGGGACTGCAGTGCTTTCCCTATGAAGTTGCTGTTGTGACCTCAAGAGGAGTTCCCAAAGCGTTGCTACCCCTGTTGGGGAAGGAAGAGACTATTTGATCTTCTTAAAGGGGATCTGCCCTTACGTGAAAAGTCAGAGTAGAAAAACAATTGTAAGGTTCACTCAGTTATAGGGGATATAAAGGCCTTAGCAGAAATCCTGCTGAAGAAGATGCAAACTGAAACATTTCTGCTAAGGATTTCTGAAGCAATTTCTGCCAACTGGTAGGAAATAAATGACTTCTTGCATTTTCTAATAAGGGAAGAGAGTTGCCATTCTTCCCTCTCCTCAGATGCCTTGTGATTCCCCAAATACGTGGGCTGAGTCATGAGCTCGGGAGCACTTTGCAGTTGTCCAGGATTCTGCAGGGCTGAGAGGCAGAACAGCTTCAGCCTGAAGACTGAGATAAAATAATTTTGGAAGAGTTAATAGGAGAGGCTGCTTGATTTCTGCCATTTAGAGTTGCAGTTGTGCCTGCACCTACTAACTAGAGAGAGAACTCGGGGAGCACACTTGTTCTTCTTGATTCAGGTAAAAGGAAACAACTTGCTGGTACAGCAGTGCCAACTGTGTCCATATGAGCTGCTTTCTACCCAAATGTGCCCAAATGTGTGTAAGTATTATACTTTTCACTCCAGCAACAGACTGTGCTTGCTATAAATAATTCTAATTGTTACTGGGCTGGGTGAAAATGTGTTAATAACTTTGCAGAAAATTTTGTCGTAATTGGACATATATAAGAAAATTATTATCTGACTTATTGTTTGCCTGGAACAACTAATTAAAAATCCTAGCCTATTTTCTTTTTAATTCAGTGAAACACCACTATTATGTAGCTCACTCATCTGAGCACAGCTCAGTTGCCAGCTCTGCAGTGTCTGGTATTGAAGCATACATTTTCATTTTTATATTTTCATGTAAACTATAAACCCACAGTTATTGCTGCTTTTTTTTTTTTTTAATTCTTTTCCCATTTTCAGAATGGTCTTAGGAGGGTTAGAAAATGTAATGTTTACCTGAATGTAATGTTTCCTTCATCACTGCTGTATTGCAGTGATGAAAATGCACACGTGTACTATCCCAAAGCATTCTTCCTAGTGCTTTCAACAGGAGTTATTTTAGATTTTAGGTTTGTGTACTTATGGTCAGTTCACATAAGGACTGGGACAGCTGGCAGTTAACATAAAGTGGAGAGGGAAAATACTTGAAAACAATGAACTGGAGAGGAAGATACAGAACGTGGTGATTGAAGAACACTGCCAGGAGCTGTAAGATCAGTGCTTCACTGCCCACAGCAGCAATTTCTTGCTTGGGTATGTCAGCTAGAAAGAGCAATGTACCTGCATCTTTGTGGATTTACTCCTCTTTCTGTGATTTCTCGAGTTGCAAAAGTCAGGGTTTATGTTGTTAAAGCCTTTTGCAATTGCAGTACAGTTTTCATTGCTCCTGTAATTACTGAGGAGATGTGTGGAAGGCGGTGTTACTGTGGGACGTGGGGGTGATGGTGTTCTGCACACCCAGGCAGATCTGTGTGAATTGGAGTGTTGTTTTAAACAACAGGGTGTGAACAAGAGTCTGTACATTACAAATCTCACAGTCTTCCTGCTGCCATGCAGCTACAAGTGCAATGCTGAAGGGAGGCAGAAATAAAAGGGATCCCACCTTCGTAATGCCATTCTTTTAACGAGTAGTATTTTCTATAACTTAAATATGAGACAGAAATGTCATTTCATTTGAGATTGTAGAGTGCTGGTATGCTCTAACTGTGTCACTTCAGTGAAAATTAATTACCCTAAGTTTAATAGTTTACTTGTGGTGCATTTTTTTTTAATGTTCTTACCTACAGTAAAGCAGTAAATTAAAAAAACTTGGCGGACCTGCATCAGTGATGTACAGTAAGTGTGGTAAACTCTGTATTGCCCAAACTGGATTTTGGACACTGTCTGTCTCTCTGTGTTCTTCCTCAGTTACAGTGTTGATTATATGTCTGTAAGTAGAGATGTAGTTGCTTTGTCTCAGCTGCAGAGGTGGGGGCTGCCTCATCTCTGTCTAGAGCAGACAGGTCAGTACTAGCTCTTCATGTTTGTAATGTCTCTGCATCACCTCTGAGTTTTAAAATGCCCCTGCTGCATTTGAAGTCTGCTAATTGCCAGTTAATGGACTTCCAGAACAGTGTACTGCTGAGAAGTTGGATTCCCTGGAGGTAGAAATGCTTCCTGTCCTGTTGATTTCCACTTTCCCATCCAAGCGCGTGGTTTAGTTTGTGGCGTTTGTAGAACTCCTGCAAGTAAGTAGCATTTTCATCACTAATGACACCAGCAAGCTTTGGATGTACTCCTCATTTCTCAAAAAAACCAAACCCTACAGGTCTGATTAGCAAAAGTTGCACGTATGTGTGTCTGGGATTAGCACACACTCTGTATATTCGTGTGTGCAGGCACAGAAAGGCAGGTGCATTGGTTACACTGAAATGCATTAGTCCAGTCTGATCCCTGCAGTGTTTCTCTTGACCTTAACAAGAGTCTACTCTGATTGAAGAACAGGGGGTTGGATCTTGCCTTTGAGGATCATTACTCCAAATTAAATGCTTCTGCCACACTTAATTAGTATTCATCAAACACATGTTGTATGGAAAATATTCGAAAAGGGAGAACTCCCTTAGGTTTCACATGTGGTTTCATACCTTTATTTCAGTGACACTAATGCTCTATTCCCTATTTCCTAAAGTGTGTGGAAAATGCTAAGGAGGGTAATGAAGTTCATTGCCATCATCTCAGCACTGGTGAGTTTCTGGACCAGTATAAGTTGCCTTTTATGAAAAGAGGAAAACCTGACTTGTTTTATCTTCAGTTTGATGCATAAAGACTAAAAGGAAAGGCAAGGCTGTACACTGAAATTGTATTCTTTATTACATGATACTTTAAAAATTATGTCTGTTACAACTGGTATGAAGAAAGATTGGTTCTTGCTTGCTCCAGGAGCCAACTGATGTTGGCAATGAAGTAAAAGTACTAATTTCAACCTTATTGGTCTCATGAGGGGCTGCCACACAGTTGAGCAGATAACAGACTTCTTCCTTTCCTCAGATGCACGTATCTTTTTTTTTCCTCAGATACACATATCTTTTTTTACACGTGGATGTCCTCCATTGTGAAGGATTAGGGGTTCATTATTAGGAAAACCAAACTGGTTGGTTGGTTGGTTGGTTGGATTTTGTCAGGCTGGTTTTGATTTGTGGTTGGTTTTTGGGGTTTTTTTTGGGGGGGAGGGTGAATTTTTGTTATTTATTCTGAACACCTGAAGCTTAAGCACAGTAGTTTCCCATAATTGGGTACCATTGTATATAGTGGTCATATACAAGGAAACCAAATCATCCTAATACTTATTTTAGTCATCCAGTGGCTTAAAAGTTGGACTGTTTCAACAAAGTCAGTGGGATTTACCTTTTACTTTGTTTACAGTGCAGGAGCACCTGGTTCTGGTTGCCAACCCAAGATCTGATTCAGACTATTCAATCTTTAATAAAGTTGGTAGTTTTAGAGTTGTACAGCAAACCTGCGACTCCCTCCTTCTCCTCAATGCCCGGTGGAGTTCAGTATCTGTTTATCTGCTGTGCTTGAGGGCTGCATGTTTCACTTCTAAAGGTGACAGTGACCTTGGAATACATTTTTTTTTTTACCTCTCTAATTCTTCAGCATATTTCATATTTACCTCTTAGTAATGCTGGTTTGTATGTGATTTCATGTAAGTAAAAATAGATTACAACAGAATCTCATGGAAAAAAGACATAAAATATACTAAGCAGAGAAAATGTGGAATAATAGCCAACTTGTCCAAACAATTTCTAGACTTGAAAGAAGTGTTTTCCCAATTATTTTAAAAATATTTTTCTAATTTTGTCAGTTTGCATATGTTAATCTGTTTTTGAGAGCCTGCTTTTTTACATCTCCCTCTCTCCTCAAACAATGAAAAATGGCAATACAAATATAGTTTGAGTGAATTCTCTCTTTTTTTTCCAAATAAGGTTAGATTTTTTCTGGTTGAGATGTTTTAGGATCTCTGCCAAAAGATTTCTACCTCAGCTTGGTGGGTAGTTTTTCTTTCCCTTGCTTTGCAGTCTCTATGAACTGCGATGCCAGGATTATGAAGTATGTTTTGAAGATATATGCAGGCACTGAAATAGTATCTGTTTAAAGGCAAGTAATCAACTGGCATTTTTACTCCTTGTCTGACATTTACACATGGCTTTGTTGTCTCTCTTCAGACTGTCACATCGGATGTGCTGTTCTCTTATGCTCTTTTTTTTCTGGTGCAAGAGGAGTTTATATTCTGTTCTAACAAGCTGTCTGTATAAGTACCCTTTAGTTTTACACAGTCATGTGGTAGAAAAATTTTATATGTTTCAGTTAGTTGTGATTTTTTTTTTTAAATGAAACTAAATCTTTACCTTTTTCTGAAGTGAGAAAAATATTCATAACTCCTTTTTCGTGCAGAAGAAGAAAGGGCACTTTTACATGTGTGTTATTGCTTTAGTAGATGGGGTCAGATCTGGTGCCCACAGGTACGTGTTTGCAAAGTGTGTCTGCAGGAATGAGGAGATAAGAAGAGAGGTCAGGAGTGCCCTTCTACAGCCATTTAGTGATCCTTGGGGTGTGTACATTCCCTGGGATGAACATGACGAGCCGGGGTTCTAAGGCTGGTTGGGCTATGGCAACACGGTCCTGTGCTTTGCTTTGCAGTGTGGGTGCTTGGATTCCAGAGCTGTGAATTCCTGATGGGTCCTCAGGAGGTCAGAGATTGTTATGCTGCGCTTCAGACCCCTTGAGACCTCCAAGGTGGACCTCTCCTGAGGGCTTCAAGGACCCCAAAGCATGAGCAGCTGACGAAACTTTGCAGAAGGGCCCTTCCCCCATTGTTTACTGGACGTGCCTCTGTTACATATGAGTATGTTTGTAGGTGCCTTTGTTTGGTGTCTGTTATATAAAGTCTGTTGAACGATGGAAAGAGAGGGATCTGACTCTGGCTTATTGTGAACCAGGTTAGAAGAGTGTCAGTTGTTCCTTGCTTGGCAAGGAGAGTGCTTTTGTTCATTTTATGACATGTCAGGAAATCTATAAAAAGTCTCATAATGAAAAGAAATTAGAGGAGTTTTCTAGCTCATGTGGACAAGTGGTAGGGAGTTTATCAGAGGAGTAGCCCCCAGTTTGACTAAAAGCCAAAGAAAAGCCCTGGGAGGAATTAATTGAATTCTTTTTGATGCCATGGGCTGCAGCATCTTGGAGCAATTGAGTGCTGAAGCTTTTAGCTGTTGAGGCCTGCAATGGTGAAATCTAAAGCCAGATTTTGTTTGGCACCAAGCAGTTTTCTCTGGTGGGGCATTTCTGCAAACCACAGTTGTGCACCTGCAGTTCCCCAGAGCACTATACGTGTTGTCTGTGGAGGCACAGGAGTGTTGAGTTGCTCCTACAAGCTTGATGGAAAACCTGATGACTTGGCCAGCTCTGCTGAGAGATGATAGGAATAGAAAACCCCCCATGGAGTAATCAAAGCAGTCATTAATATTTAATATGGTTCTATTGGAGAATGCTTTGATTGACAGCTGTTTCATTAAGTGTTTAGCTCTCCCCCCCCCGCCAAACCATTATTATGTTTGGTGCAAAGAATATTTTTGATACAGGAAATCGCAATTAAATCTTTATGGGAAAGGGAGGAAAGATTTTCTTCTGAGCTCCGTGGCTGGGGCTTTGTTCCCAGTCAGGTGGTGTTCCCAGCAACCGGGGTGTAGCAGGGACCTTTACAGTTGTGATTCCTCTGCTGAAGAGTTTGACCTGCTGCTCCTTTCTCCTCAAAAAGGCTCAGCTGTTAAGAACCACCAGGTCTGCCACTGGTTTGGGGAACATGTTTTATGTTTCACTGAGCCGACAGGAGGGAAAACTGTTTTATCTGTGCCGAAAGGAAGACCTGCCTGCTGGTATCCTGAGCCTGGAAGCTTCCCTCTCGCCTGTCAAACCTGTCAGCATGTAACACGAGTTGTCAAAATAGGTGATGAATGACCAGTTGGCAGAGCACTCTTGCTTGCTTCCCATGAAACATTGTAGTCTGTAAACTTGTCTCCTTCACTTGCTGCTGTGAAACATGTCTGGGCTAAGAGAGTGATGTGCTCCCAGCCTGATCTGGGAGTGCAGAAATCCTTCTCCTTCCAGGTAGGAAATGCAACTCCAGCTGCTGCCCAGAATAGTACAGGTCATACACAATAGTGCTGTGAAAGGAGGGAGAGCAGAGCCTGAAGTCAGAATTTGGATCCAAAATGGAGTATGTGGCAAGACATCATAGAGTGGAGAGGTGAGACTCAGGCAGCTCATGTTATTCACTGCTAGAGCATCTGTGCTTTGCTGTAAAGGAAAGCTGATGTCTGAATGTAAACCAAGGGACAAATTAGCTGAGTTAATCATTAACCTTTAAGATGCAAACAATCAAGATACACGGAGTAAAAGTGAAAATTTAATTTGTGATACTAGTTGTGTTTCTGTGCTTGGTTCTTAATAAAGTAAGTTTGTGCTGATTTCACTGACAGGATCAGTGCCTGCAAAGCTCCAATAAGCTCTGCTAATGTCTGCAGCATTACTGCTCTCAGGGTAGGGCTACAACTTCTTTTTTTCCATGTCTTCAAAATGTGAACTGCTCCAGCTTCTATTTTTAACTCTCCTAAGTGAAATGAGATTAAACATGAAGCAATAGTCTGCAGCAGTAAGTAATTTTCCCAGAATGATTATAGAAACCCGATAAACACAGTCCTCTTTTATTGTAAGAGAATAGAAAAGGAGAAAAAAAAGTTGACCATGTGTTCTCTTAAGGGAATGACAGGTCATGTCACCAGTTCCGGGACTGTCGCTGTGTCTGTCTCTCTTTTCCTGCTTTTACTCCCTCCCTTGATTTTTTTGGTTTTATTTACCACCTAGTATTTTCTGTCCTGTTTGTATTTCTTTCTGTCCTTTATTTTCCTCTTTGTCTTTAGCAATACTGCATTAAATGGCTTTCATTTGTTGAGAATTCTTATTTATGAATCCGGCTCCTTCAGGAAAACTGAAGAGACCATTTTAGACTGAATAATGTGACCTGCAAAGATTTATGTGTTCTCTGGGAAAACAACTCGCTTCTGCTGAAGCATAGTTCAGGGAGCACATGTGCATGTGCATTCATTTTGGAAAACTTTGAACCTCTCAAACTTGTCTGTGATACAGCTGCATGTTTAAGAACTACTGGAAATGTGACATTTCTTTGCCTCCACCCCAAGCGGCAAAATACTTTCTAAACCACAGCAAAAAATTGGGCTTCAGTGGGGAGAAAACTGATAGCAAATCTTGGGATTTTGTTTGCTGGAATTCATTAGAGTACAGGCCAGGGTGGACAATTTACATTTTTAATTTTAATATGTTTATATTCTTAATCCTATTTCACCCTTGTAGTTACAAGTATCTCTGCTATTAATCGAACATTTCCTTATTTTTTTGGTACCCTGTTATATCTCCTCCAGTGTGTCCAACGCCTGTGCTCTCTGAGAAGCACTTTCCATTGCCTTTTGTCTTGTATAACTCTTCCTCTTTCTATTTTAAATGAGTAGTTTGGAAACTTATTCAGGAAGGAAGGGCTGGTGTGCTTTTTTTTAATGTTTATTGCTTAAAATTTAAGCTTTTAGTATCTGTTCATAATCTGAGTATGGAGGCATCACTTGGGTATCTACCTATGACTGGTGGTATTAGAGAGCTTAGTCTGGTTTTATTATTATTATTTATTCCTGGGTTGTAAGTGGTGTAAAGCCTGCACAGAGCAGGCTCAGACAGAATAATCCCAATGATTCTCGGTCTTCCTTCAGCTAAAGATGTTTTCTGGGATTGGCCTGGAGTGAGGGAGCCACTTTTTGCTGCTCAGCACAGCAGGTTTCCAGGAAGCGCGATCGGACCGCGGGAGGATGGCTCAGGTTGCAGTTTGTCTGTTTTAATCAACCTTTCATCCTCCTTTGTCATCAAATGAGTCTTCACACCGCAGAAAAACAACACCTTCTGCAAATAAATTTAGGAAGTTGTGTTTTTATGGAATTATGAGTTCAAACTGGTCACCTCTGGCAGACTAATGGCAGAGGCAGAGGGAAAAAATGTTGTGGTCGCTTCACATGCTTTTAAAAACTAATGCTAAGATCCCTTTTGCATTCAATTGGAAGCTAGGTCAAAAATAGCTGAATGTCTGCTTCCCTGTGATTAAACTTCATGTTCAAACACAAAAGTAATTTTAACAGAGAACATTGAGTTTGGTGAGCTTGAGCAAAAAAAAGAAAACAAATTAAGATGGGGTTTAAGGGATTTCTGCTTGGTGGGAACCTGGGTGAAAATGGAGGAGTCAGTCAAGAAGAGTGGAAGTGACCCATTGAGAAGAGTTTTATCTTCCATATAAACATTTAACAAGTCTGGGTGGAATCAAGCTTAATTAGATAAAAAATGCAGGAAGGATGTCATTTTGCCTGAAACTTCATCATACACACGTTTTTCCCATCTGCGATGGTTTTTTTGTTGGTGAGTGTTGTGAGTCGTTCCATCCAAGAAGCTTGGTGAAAATCAGAAGTCAAATTTAACAGTATTTGCAAGTCTGCTGAGCATCTGTTGACCTGGTTAGTGCCTCCTTGGCAAGGAATGAAAAGGTTGGAATAAAAAATAGTTGTTAGAGGGGATCTATTACATAGTAGAAAAAAATAAGCTGTGGGGTTTAAACAATGTATGTATCATTAACCTCTTAGTGGTTCACACTTTGCTCTTTTCTGTTAGCAAACTGTTTTATTTCACTGTTAGCTGTTTATTTCATTTTTAGATGCATATTACGCCTCCATAAGAGGCAAGAAATTAATATTGAGCCATAGTATGGAACCTGGATAAAAGAAATTTGTGTGACTGCCCATGGATTAGATGAAGACTTAAAGATGAAAATCTTTCTACTTTGATGTAGAAATACTAAGTGTATTGTTAAGGTCACTTGTGATTTCTGACTTACAAATCTGTGGGGGTTGTAGAAGCCTTTCATTTTTGGGTTTTTTTTCCAGAAGATGGATCACCACTTTCAAGTGCAGACAAAGCAGGCTGTTGTATCTAATTTTATCTTCATTCCAACTCTCAGGAGAGCTCTTGGACTTTAATAAACAGTGTTTGTGAGGCACAACCCACCAACTAGTTGAAAACTTCCAGTGTCTCCAGAAATGTGGGAAAGTCCACTGGACTAATATTCAGGGAGCATCTGTGGGAACAGCTCATTTATGACAGGGCTGGATATCTCGGCAGCCCTTTGGGAGAGTCTGGTTAGTACATACGTACAAAGGAAAACCCAGAAACCACAGGATTGCGAAGATCTTGGATTCCTCCTGTCTGAAGCCACTATTTTGCAGCAGAACAGGCTGAGCCAACTCTGACAAATAGCAGAGAGTCACCAGGACTCACGGGTGCTGTTATGCCCAAGGATGATGAGAGCTGCTTCTGTTCCACCCCCTGCTTGCCCCAGATCCCATAAAGGTTTTCTCCTAAGGGTGATAAATGAAAGAAGTACATCTTGATGTTAACAAGAATTGGCTTTGTGTGATCAAGGTGTTGGGCTGAGCAGGGTTCCTTGGCGTGTTCCTCCTGCCTGCAGCTGGTTCCCCCTCTGCCTGCTTGTGTTCCTGGGCTTTCAAGGTTAGGTTTCTAAAAGCATGTGGATTACAAGGGTTGTGATGCAGAAGAAGCCTTTTACCCCCACTTCACAAAAACCTGAAGAGGCAAGTTCGGTAATATGGTACATGGCACTGAATTGTTTGTTTTCCTGAGCTTTGTGGTATAGGGTGGCAGCAGTCTGCAATTTTGAGAGTCAGGTGGAGGAAATGCCTACACATTCTGGCATGTCCAGCTCATGGAGCTCTTCTGTGATGGTTGACAAGTAATGTTTTATTTCTGTGTTCTTTTTTCCCCAGTGGGTTTTAGCAATTCTTGTTTCTCACTAGTATTGCATCCTTGTCAGGCTTTATTTCTCAGAAGAGATAATGAATTTAAGTCTGTTTTCCTGTTCTGTGTACCAAGGCACATGTCTAGTGGATCTAATTAAGCCAATACAAAACTCTCCAGATTGTCAAATATTGTTTCATGAAGGAAATAGTATTTGAAGTCATGTTTTTGCTGGCTGAATTACATTTGGAGATATAGTGGGTATGTGTTGAAGGTGAACACAAGGAGAATTCAGTATGACCAAAACTGTTTCCTCTGTTAAAAAGCATCTGCTCAGCCTCTGGAAAGAAAGGTATTGCCAGTTGCTGAGGGTGGGATTTCTGTGCCAAAGTGGTAAATTACTTGTGATTACCAATAAAAATTGAAATTTGGTCCTATATAACTTTTTTCTGTTGGGGTCATACTTCTAACACAGTGTTCCTTGACATGTTGTAGAACTGCACAGGGATGAGACAGTCTGTAAATAAAAAGGGGACTGTGATAATATATTGCAAAAGTGCTCTGTGGAGACCACTGAAAAGAGAAGGTGGGGAACAGCTGAGGCAGGATCTCCATGTACACACACTTAGCACAGAATATAAAGTCTTTATAATAAACTGTGTCCCTCACAGTACAGTGACTCACGGTACAGCAGTAGATTCTGCACTTTAAGGTCTGTCTGGACTAAGTAATTGGCATCAATAATATGTATCCCTCCAGAACCAATGCTGACAGTGATTCAGCTGTAGGAGCACATGGATGAAACAGGTTTCAACACCTTTCAGTTCTGAGAATTTTCCAGTTGTGATGCGAAGCTGTGCACGTGTTGTTTACTTCCAGCAACGGAACAATGTTTACCGTGGCAAGGGGAGCTGGACAGCAGCTGGTCATTGTCCTGGTAGTGATAAATGCTCCTCTGAAGCTCCTAGGGTTTAATAGCATCAGAGGGAGATTTGTAATCGGATATATTTTTCCTGTCTCTAGTCACAAGCACAGAAGAACCACTCGTGTTCTAACTTTAAATTAATCCTTAGAAATATCAATAAGATGTAATTTGATATTCTGTGTAATAAATGAGCGTTGTTAAAAGTAATGGAAAGGACTGTTTATAATGCTATGCAGAGTATGACTGGAAATATAATTTTTTGCCAAGTTAAATTAAATTCCTCAAACTTAAAAAAAGTCTGAACTATGGCCCTTCATATGAGCAATGGAGCAGAACTACACATGTATGAAGAATGAATTATATAAGTGTTCATGCAATAAAGATCAGCAGAGACTTTAATTGTTCTTTCATTCTTTGTCCACAGTGAAATGTTTCCAAGTTAAGATGAAAAAGAATATTAAAATGAGTTGCTGTTCTTATGTGACTTGAAAACCATTTATAGCTGGTGGGTTTTGTTGAGGAATTTCAAAGAAAACGTGTCTTCGTTAATGTCTTCATGCAGCTGTATCAAAGTATAACTCATTGATTGATTTTACCCACTTCCAGTTAATTTTTCTTAAAGGATTTTTAAATAGTAGTCATATTTCCAAGAAGAGAGAGATTCTAACCTGAGTGATGGACTACAAGAACATATTATTTAAAGTATGTATTATCTGATAAATATTCCACCAAAATACAGTATGCTTATTAACTTTTGGATTCTTAGCTGTGTACAGCAAGGTTCTTATGTGTGTAAAGTATAAATTCAGACTGTGTGGACGTGTGCAAGAGGGAGAGATAAAAGTGATTGCTAAATATCTTACATGGTTTCCTTCCTCTGTTTAATGTGACAGTATTTTGGTAGCAAACTATATCAGGGTGTTTATAATACATAAAGGTACAGAGTTTTTGAATTTAGCTCACACCAGAGTAATTGTCAATCTGTTGATGATCTTTACCAAACAGCCAGGTTGAACTGTCCTGTACAAGCCCCAGTAATATTGTTTTGCCTTTTTTATGCTTAAAACTGAAAGTTTGGTCATCTTTCTGATACACTTCAAATTCAGATTTATGTCATGTGTCAAGCACAATAAGGTTTGTGTGCCTGTGGTTTTTTATCAGCTTAGCAGAGCACTGTCAGAAATCTTACTGCTTCTTGCAAAAAGAGTTGTTGTGAAGAGGGTGGGGTTAAAAAAAATCCAAAAGAGTTACAAATGTGAAATATTTAAAGGTTATAAAATCAAGTCTAGCAAAGGGTTACTTAGTATGACCATGAGTCTGCCTTAGGTTCATATTTAATGCAGATGAGCTGTTTCTCTGTGGCTTCGTTCAGTGCAGAGGACCCAGTTTATGTTCTTGGTTTCTGCACAGGAATAAAACAGAAGGCAATTTTCTGCACAGCTGAACTGAGAAGAAAGTCTGCATCTCAACTTGATCTTGGCAAGGCTTACATAAGGTGTTGGGCTCTGTGCTTGTTGATTCACCTCCAGTCCTCCCCCCGTTCACCTAAACCAACACAGAAGATGCACACAAGCAGCAGTTGGTGTCACACAACACGCAAACAGCTCCCCACACAGATGTTGTGATGTGAAAAGTGTTAAACCAGAAATATTCCATACTGCTGTTAATAGACAGTCCTGCCCCTGTAAGGCGTGGATGTAGGAAAGGACTGTAAGTCTAAATAGCTTTTCTTTTGAAAATGAAAAGAAGTGCTTTTCACATTTACAGCATCATTAGTTAGTACAGGATAATTACCTCTTAGGTTAAATATTTTCAGTCTGAAGCAAATGCTATGTACCGATATGTCAAGTGCCCTCTAGGAAAGACAGAACAGTGCACAAGGCACCTCAAATTTTATAATAAAATCGTAGGTGCTCCTATGAAGCTGGAACCTTGATACAGCTGAGGGTTTCTAGTGTTGATTGCCATTTCTTTTCTCAGTCACGTACCAGATGGCAGCTAATCTATTGTGAAAGCAAGGCAAGGCAGCTCATCCCTTTTAGAAAAACACTACAACTGCTTCAGTTGTTAGATAAGCGCTGCCCAGGTTTTGCAGGCAAGCAGTGTGAGAGCACACAGTGTGTGTCCGGCCAAAAGCCACACCATGTCACCCCCTTGGCTCACGAGAAGGAGAGCGTTACTTCCCTGAATTCACGGAGGAGAATTCAGCAGTAGCAAATACCACGTCAAGGAAGATTAAATAGAGGCAAATCCCGAGGGTTGGCCGCACTTCACCTTGCTGTGCTCCATATCAGCATGTGCTGGGAGGTGATGTGTTCATTTTGGATAAGCTGCATCCATTTTGTGTGAAAATGAGGCAGAAGCGTCTACTTGAAACTACGATGGGGAAACTTAACCACAGTTTCCTCTCCCCACCTCCCGTCCTCCCCTCCCCTCGTGGCCTTATATAGCAACTGTTGGCACTTAGGCAATGCAAATATAAGGCTGTGGGATTATCAGGAAAAATAGCTAGAAGAACTGGATATCTATATAAAAAGGGGGTTTAGGAATAATAATAATAATTTCTGTTGCTGCACAGGGAGGAGAGTAAATGACCCCATCCGCTCCATTCCAAAACACAAGTATTCATCCTAACAAAGTCCACCAGCACTCCAGAAGAAGCTGCAGTTGCATTTTAAAGGCTTTTTTCGGCCTTATAGATAGAGTAATGTAGATGAAAAAATGCAGTTTTGCATTTTTCCATGCACATGGACTCTCCCATGAAAGACTCATGCTCCTGGTGCTGCAGTCCCTGCTTTACTGGTGCAGTGTGGGTATGCCTAGGGCACGGAGAGGAAAGGGCCAGGCAGACAGTGAGAAGCCTCCTTGTTATCCTGTACCAGTACTGCATCCCCAAAGACTCTCCCAGTTCCCTCATGGCTGTTACTGATCCACTACCCTCCAGCTGCTTTGGGGCAGGAATCTGGGATAAGCAGTAGAACACTTGCAAATTGAGTTTTAATGAAAGTTGTCGGGTTATTTGCATAACCCAGCTTTGTTTGTACTACCCCTTTAAGAGCCAATATTTCTCAGAACCTCAAGATCTGACCTTTTGGTAGGTTGTTTTTGGAGTTTAAGGAGTGTTTTTGAGCAAGCTTTTCCCTTTTGCTCCTTTTATTTTCCCTACAGTCAATTGCTTCAGCAGACATGGATTTGAATCAGCTGGAAGCTTTCCTCACCGCCCAAACCAAAAAACAAGGTGGCATCACGTCAGATCAAGCTGCAGTCATTGCAAAATTTTGGAAGAACCACCGAACTAGTATCCATGAGAGCCTGATCAATCAGAGCCGCTGGGATAACGCCTTGAAAAACATGAACTGGCGAGTGGATCTGAAGTCACAGTTGAGACACATCGATCAGATAAACACTCCTGTTGCAATAGTTGAAATGGAAGTGGGAAAAAATGGGCAGGTAAGCTTTCTTCTGCAAAATATATAAACCTGGTGTAACTATGTAAGTGCTGAGAGATTTTACCTGTTGATGAATTCACTGCATCCAAATCAAGTCAGTTTATTTTTCACCCCTGGGTGTTTAATGTACTTGAAATTCTGGTCCATCTCTGGATACAAAGAATCATTCTGGGTGGTGAATGCAATTTTTCCTTTTTTTTTTATATCTTCATATATGTCTTGACAGCTCTCTTTAAGCTTGAAAAATCAGAGGATGTAGATATCAAACATTATCTTGTAATTCTGTTTGTATTCCACGTACTGTGAAGTCGATTAGTCTTTTTTTTATTTTTAATCAAACACTAAAATTAGGTAATATCTGCAGTGTAGAAGCTGGAAATGTAAGGTTAACAAATTATGAAGATCAAGCATCCCTTACATTTTAGAACAAATGAGGGGAAAGACTCGTTTTTTTTTTACATAACACCTATTTTTATGTTAGAAGTACGTCTTTATTACCTGTCACGTTATGCAATCTGGCCTTATCTGCCTGAAAGATATATCTCTATATATATAGATCTGTCAGTGCTGAACACTGCATATCTTTTTTAAGCTTCATAGTTCATATGAATGTACAGCTAAAGGCACAGCTTCCCATCTTCAATTTTGCTGTAATTTTCTAACAGGAAATGTGTTTCAATTTGGTGTCTTTTCCCTCTGCAATGTGTTACTAAATTTTAAAACCGCATTTCTTAGCAGTAGCTACTGCAAATCACACCATGAGCTAATTTGGGTGTTTTGATGTTGATAGTTAACATTTAGCAAGTTTCCTTGTGTTTTATAATATTTGAGTAGCTTATAGCAAGAGTACCTGAATTAGGAATACCTCAATACATGCACGCACCTGGGATGTACCTGTGCGTGCTGAATGATTGAATTGAAACTCCCTGGCTAGACCAAGACCAGAATAATATACAATAAAATACAACTAAACTGGGATCCTACAGAGACAGTATATATTGCTGTAGTCATTCTGTTAGTTCACTTTTCTTCACAGTCTCTGAAAGCTGAGTGCAGACCCTCTGCCTTCCACTCATGGACCTCTGCAGTGACCAGTGCAATAATTGGCTTTAGATTTTTCCTAACCTCAAAGAAGTCGAGTTTTCTGCTCAGAATCTTGAGATTGGAAATGGTTATATTCTATTAGTGCCAAATGGAGAAAGTTGTTCCAAAGAAAAGGTTACAGGGAGTACATTATAATGAGTACATTGAGTACATTAGTGAGGAAATGGGAAAAATACTTGTGCTCTTTAAAAAGCACATCTTTAACTCAGAATCGCTGTTGCGTTTCATGAGGGAATTATGTTGTCAGTGACTCTTGGTTTGAAATTGGTTTTTCCCCCAGTAATGGATTGTTACAGTAAGATCAATGAGCAAGTACATTTATATTTCCTTCACCTTGTGTAGCGAGAGTGAGGGAGTGTGAACATGGAGGAAGAATGCACATTTCTGAGGTAGGGTAATTTCTCTTACCAAAGAGCCCCACAACAAAATCAAAATGAATTATTTTAGCAATGCAGTTTCATATTTCAAAGGGAAGTGGTTGTGTGAATGCATTTTTTGAAATGCCATGAAACACAACTGTTGCCTTCTTTGCTGAGGACAGCAGTGAGCTGTCACCAAACCTGACACTTGGTGCACATTAAATAATTTAACTAATTAAGTAAGCATGGAGCAATTAGCATTGTCACCACTTGAGTAAGAATCTCTGTTTATTTGAAGGAGCTGTGGTTTCACATAGTCTTTAGCTTTGGATTTAGTAGGTTCTCTGCTGTAGAGCTTTTGGTTGAGGCAGTCTGCATCAGGCTACACGCTCATGTGCTGGGATGAGTTTTGGGAACCCCGCATGTGTTTGGGACTTCCTGGAAAGATTACTTCTGGAGGTTGAACAAGTTGTTGTTGCATGCTGGATCCAACCTACAGACTTGAAACTGGCAGGTCTTGTAGTGTTTATAAATGTATTTTTGCTTTATTGGTAGCACATTTGTCTGTCCTAAGGTTCAAGTTTTGCAGCGCATCAAATACACATAAAGTGGTACCTTTCTGCAGCTTAACAGAGAATATGTTTTCTAAAATGTCAGTCATAGGTGGAATTCAGTGAATAATGAAGATGTAGCTTCACAGGAGAAAGCTGGCTGATGATTCAGAAGTAAATTATTCACAACAGACTTTTCATTTGGACATTTGATAACAGGGGAGTATACAAATGCACTGATATGTAGTGACATTAATATTTCATGTTTCAACAGAAGCAAAGAAAGGCTCTGTAGAAAATACACCTTTCCAGAAGTCACCCTGTTTCTTCTCAGTGTCTCTGGATTGCATTTAGACTGCAGTCTGGACTGCAGCAGAGTATGAATAGCTTTGGTGGGGCATCTGCTCCTTCCGCTTCAATAAGTAACTTGCGTCCTGTCTGCCATCTCTGCGTCTTAGTCAGTTGGTTCTTTCCTGATGGAAAGGCTGTATGTGTGAGACCTAATGTGGCTAGAAATGGGGAATTGAGAGTGACTGGTTCATCATAAATGCCAGTAAACTGAGTTTGCATGAATTTCGTTGAATTTTGTGAATGTTTTCTGACCAGAGAGAGAGATATTTCTGAGTTTGAGAATCCATTACAACCTGCAATAATTCTTACTAGCCTTGGCATTACTGATAATAGAAAAAAATGAACCCTTTCCCCTGAGTGCTCTTAAAAACATTGTCATGAAAAACATTTGAAAACACCATGCTCCAAACTTTGAAAAATTTGGTTCAGGGTCTGTAACTTGTGGTTTGAACTCTTCTTCAGTAAAGCTTTTACAGCAACATTTGAAGTTTCTTTTATGCTGTTGCTGTGGTCTTTATACGTCCTGGTTAAAGGGCAGATGAACATGCTAGCCATGAAGAGCTCTGCTTTGAAAGCCCATTTTCTTTAACAGTATGACTAAATAAAATCCTAAAGCAGTTGCATTTAGCCTGCCTTTTCCTTCCTCTCGTGATATTCGGCGCTCATCACTGCCGGCCCATTCTTTCCTTTTGAACAGCCCATTTTTTCTTTGGCACAGTGGTATTATCCTCCTGTACCTCTACAACTTGCTGGCTCTCTCTTAAGACAGTCAGTAGCTACCTGCCCCCTTCTTTATGTCGTTTTTAATCTTGTTCTCCCACTCTGAGCATCACTGGAAAGCTCTTTTGGCATGAAATTTCGACCGGACATCAATCTGCCAGGAGGGATGGCGGAGTGATCTGGAGCATCATCCTTCTCCTGCCCTTCCCGCCCCTCTGCACCGATGCCGCTCCATATGGTGAGCAGCTGCTGCTGTGCAGTGTTGGCTTACCTGCAGATTTCAGTCACAGATTTATAGCTGACCTTGCCATTAATAGAAAATTAATGCATTGCTTTTGCACTGTGGCTTGGCATTAAGATTATATTTAAACTTGTTTTATGGACTTTGCCGCGTTACTTTCCTCATGAGATGTGCCTCTCCCTCGGGGATGTGTTCTTCCCCAAACTGTTGTGGGCGATTTGCCAGTAGGTTTTACTTCCTTGCAGCATTACATATTTTGCAGTTTAATATCTGAGACTCATCAGATGTTACAGATTAGCCTGAGAATTTGTTCTTGGCTTTTTTACCTTTTTTAACAGAGTGGATGTTTTCACACGTGTTTCTCTTCAGTGTTTAAGATACCAGTAATCCATGTAATATCACTTCTGTTGGAATTTTGTTGGATGTTAAAGCCTGTTCTGTGAGAAAAGAGTATTTTCTGCCCTACTTTAACATGAAGTTGGGTTTCCACCACAGGATTCTTCCCAGAAAGATCTGAGGATATCGCATCAGGATTATGAATTAGAGGGATTTTTCACAAAACATTGTGTGTGTCTTCTCTTTCTTTTTTAAAACACATCTACCTGATAGAGGTGTCACAACAATTAGTTAATAATATACAATAGGTAAATACCACTATGTAGCAAATAACAAAAGCTACATATAAATTAAGAAATTAGGATTATTTCTTTCAAATTTAAGGGCAGCCTTTTCATTCCGTATTATTTTTCTGGTCTGAAATGACCAGAGATATGTATCTTCATATAAAACAAGTATCTTTCTTTAAAGAACAGGCAAGCATTAATAACACACTTCTGATAAATTGAAAATCTAATATGTGGTAGTTCTGACTATATTTTGATTGTCACTTTAAACTCTCCACAGTGAGATAAAATACTTTTTGATGAAAGGACTTGTTCGATGAAGTGAACCTTTGCCAGTGAAACAACATACCTGGTGCTGAAAAAATAAGAACCGTCAGCTGGAGTTTACCTTAGGTATATCACACCTGATCTCTGCTAATGGCGGGGTCCAGACCTTGATAATTCAGAGAAAATAAGAATAATTAGGGTAATAATTCTGTTAATTCAGGTGTGGAAAATGTTCATAAGGAATGTAGACAATTGTCATGTGCTATATGTAGGAGGTAAAATGCTGCCAGAGTTTTGAAGGTCTGGAGGTTGAAATTTTATCAAGTTTTAGTTTGTATGACTATGAAGATTTAATCCTTTTTATGTTCTGGGAAGGAGTGAAGTAGATCTCAAAGTAAACTTCTGGAAGATCAAAATTTTTTTCCGACTCATTAATTGTGTCTGTTCTACACAAATTCAGGTTGAAACTTCTGTCATCTGCACTGTAAACAAATAATGGTTGTTTACAGCATTCACACATGTTGACAAATATTAAAATTGAACATGCTTCCACAGTGTAATTAAAAAAACATTAGAATTTATCTTCTAAAAATCTCATTACCTTGCTAGGATTGCAGACTGAATGCTGCTGAGGATCTGGTTTCCCGTGGCTACAGTTATCCTCAGCAATAGCTGTCACCACCGATGAAAGGTCAGCTCTAGAGAACATCATGGGTAAACTCATGCCATGGGGAGGAAGGATTATGGCTGCGCTTGCTTCTGCCTCCGTGTTACTCCAGGTCAGGCTGCTACAGAGATACTGCTGAAAATGACCTCAGATAATGGTCCTCCAGCCCTTTTTATGTGGGAGCTGTTTGAAAAGACAGATCACTCTTTGTAGGATATCGGCAAAGCGATGCATGAGGAGATGAAAAGGTACCTGAACCAAAATAACATCAGCCCGTCCTGCGAAGCGGAAGGGAAAACAACGACCAAACCGTTTTTTGTTTCCAGCCATAATCCATCATAATCTTTGTAGTTATTAACATTAACAGAAATATTGCTCCAGTCAAAAAATGGGAAAGCACAGGGGTTTAGGAGCCAAATTAATCAACTTAACTTCCATGGGCTTAATATTTCTGTGTGATTAAAATTATAGAACCCGGTAAGTAGAAGTTAGTGGGGAAAAAAGTCACCTTTGTGGCCAAGCCAAATATAATCACTTGAGCTTTTGTTCACCTTGGAAATTTGTGAGCTGGAGGGAACGGTTACATAAGGCAGTACAGTGCAAAAGCAAATAAAAAATGGAGAGGGCAGCAGGTCACTCGGCACAGAGGAAACTGGAACACAGTTGACTGACTTAACTCAGTTATTTACTTAATCCTCTGCACGGTACTCTCTGTAGTCCCTTGCTTCAACAGTTCAGCTTTTGTAACCTGCTTCTGAAAGTGAGCAGAAATTTAGGGAACAAGAAGAGAATTTTGGGTTTTGTGGATCTTGTGATGTGAAATGTGCTGTGTATGTTATGGAGATAAGAGCAATTAATGGAGGTTATTAAATAACTGTCTGACTCGAACTGTTTATATTTAATAGTATTTTTTCCACTGTTTTAATAGTATTTTTTATGTCATCTGTTTATCCCATACGAAGCAAGGATATCCTACAATTAATAGTGCTAACAGTTTCCATCCTTGTTTATTTGGGCCATGCATATATGGATGTGCAGGTGCACGCATACTCATATATTCCTTGTCAGCTGTCTTTACTCTGGAACTGGATTTGCTGAAGTAGTTAAATAGAAAAATTTAAGTGAGACATAAATATTTTTGACTGTAGCTAAGCTCAGGGTATTACAGGGAAAATTCTGCATTAATTGAAGATGAGCTGTATGAATAGCGACGTTACTGTAGTGATGCATTTTTACTGCCTTTCATCTGCCTAAAATCACATTCAGATTTGGGCTTTTTTACCTTCTCAGACAGTACATTGAAGTCTTGGACATTATGACAGGGGACTTGCCATCTGTTATGTATCTCATGACATCAGCTAATATTTTGCAATCTTAATATCAATCTGGCGTTCTCATGCAGCAGTAAAATGTGGCATAGCTTTGATGAAACGCCCTCCAGAGCCATCTCTTGCAGCCTTGGGATCTATACTCTTGATGAGTCAGGGAAGGGGCAGCTGGGATCAGCAGACCTGTCTGTTGAAAGTTGTCCGCAGCAAATGTGTTTCATCACTCAGCTGTACCTTTTCTTGGAGCTGCCACCACACATTTGAGTGTGACCTGTCCTTTCTGCTTCTCCCTAGTCTTATCATCCCTGGGTTGTCTGCTTATGGCCTTTCTAGAAGTCCTCACCCTGGTTTATGACCAGCTCCCTTGCCCCCAGAAGTGGCTGGTACACTTTTGGAAGCTACCCTTAACTAGCAGCCCTCCATCCTTACCCTGGCTCCCCTACTGAAAGCATTGCCATAACTTTTCCACCTTCCCTTTGCTATTCCTGCGGTGCTGGAGTAGGTTACCCTGGAAGTTTGTGGAAGTGCGTGCTGGACTCAGGCTGGCTAAAGTCACTGCAGTCAGACGTGGTGAGAGCCTCCACCTCAACGGACCTGAGCATTTAAGGTGAAATGGATGGTTTCATGCTCGATAAATTATCCAGTCGCTGTGTGTGTGTTTCAGTTCCATCTCTATTCACCAAACCTCAGGTGGAAGATTGAGCTGAGAGTGTGTTTCTGTGACTGTGGTACTTTGTGCCTTATTTCGGTGTGAACGCATGAACTTCTGTGTCAGGGGACGGGGAGTTTGGTTTCAACAGAGGGAGAGCTGTTTTGTGGGAAATGAATATTGTGGGGCAAAAAACTGGCAGCATTTAAAAAGAACACCTTGCAAAAGCTGGATGCAAGGATGGCCGATGACATCCCAAACCTCCACAGCTCTGGCTCTGTTCTCTAATAAGCAAGTTCCTGTGTCACTGATGAGCTTAGAGGATGGTTATGAGCTTCTTCTGCTTCCTCATCACTTTGCATTAACTGGGTAATTCATAGACCCTAAATTGCATATCCCCCATCACCAAAGGACTGGTTCTGTTTGAGGCAGGTTGGCAGAGCAGTTTCTGTGTGACCCTTGTGCTGCTGCTGTTGTGCAAATAACCACAGGTGATCACACTGTCTGGGCAATTCCCTACCACTGTGGACTTGGAGCTGTGTGGAGACAGCAAACATGCAAATGAAAGCATTGCATTTGCACAAAATGCCACATGCAGACTGGCACCATTTGGCTGCATGACCATACAGCAAAACTAATCTTTAGTTGAAGTGAAATGTAGTGTAAGGCTTGCAAAGATGGAGCTTTAATGTGTGCGGTAGAAGGTCTTTGGAGGTTTGCAGAAGGTGAGAGAAAACTGAAACAGAAAAGGTGGATTAAAAACCACTACCATTTCTCATTTTACTAGTGCCAAACCTGGGGCAGGAGGCAGAGGGGACCACACTTGGCCGATGTGATCAGTTCCTGTCTTATTAGAAAGCAACTTTGCAATGCAAAGATTGGGTCTGTTTGCTGCCGTGTTGGCAGCTGTCTAGGACTAACAAGCAGCATGTAGTTTGGGTGTGGAAGTGAATGTGTTCTGTTTTCTAAACTAATTTCTCTTGGGATAAATATGTTTTGTGAAAAATGTTTAACCTTGGAGGCCTTGAAAGAAGGGAAACATAGTTGAAGGACTGAAAATTGTGATCTCTGCTAGCATCTTTCTAACAAAACTCAGAAGAGATCACTTCAGGTTTGTCATGATCTCTTTTGAGATCCCTGAGTATTAGCATTCAGCAGTGTATACAGGAACAGGTTATCAATTTATTTTGATTAGGAAGAGCTATTGCAGGAGAAGTTATCAGAAGACACAAAATTGGAAAGCTGGCATGTAATTGGGCAGAAGCACTTGTAACTTACACTCTTCTTTGCTGCTTAATCCTTTGTATTCTCTTTATTCTGTCTTAAATGTACATATATATATATAGATACACTTTTCATAAGAGCTGGACTCCAGCTTTGGCTGTGCAAGAACTGATGTAACAAAAGAAACAACACAGTCCACAGTGCAAAACCACTGCAAACTGTACCATTAAACTTGCCATGTTTCTCAGCATGTATTAGCTTTTTGAGGGAAGAATGAACCTGTGTCACTTCTGTTGAGCACTGTGTGTGTTCTCTGCCAGCAACTTTGTTCTTCCACCTTTTTTCATGAATTGAATTCCCACATGGTGAACAGTTCTGTGAAAACATCAGGTAGCAGAAGACATGAGCAAAGGCAGATTGCAATTTGTGGGTAGTATTCTGTGTAATCTTTTCATTGAGCAGATATTTCTGTTCTTACTCCTGGCAAACTGTGACTTTCCATCCTTCTTGTGCCTCTACTCATATGTCTCATCCTAATTAAAAATGAAAAAAGATAAATTATCTTTTTTCCTTTCCTTCTTATCATTGCATACACTAAATCTCTGACTGAGTGATTTTGCAGGCTGGAATTTACTGGTGTACAAAGCTGTCCTTGGATATTGGTAACTGAGCACTAATGCTGAGACACTGTGAGCTCCCTGTATGGAAATGTAGTTAATCAACATGTGAAGTGCTTGGAATACTAGTCAGTGTTTGGATAGAAGCAAACTCCCACTCGTGCTGCAGTTGCTTTTGCTGCTTTATATTACTAGCAGTGCTACCTAGGGACTTCCAGATGCCAGCAAAGAAATTTTGGAAGAGGCTCATGCCCCTTCCCAAGGGAATGAATTAAGACTGTAGGAAACAAGGCTTTTTTTGCAGGTACCAACTTCCATGTTTTTATTGGTCATGTTTTCAGCAGATGACTGGTGGGAGTTTGCACTGAAGAAGCTCAAACATTTCATCTCCATTTGTGGGCTCACTTACCTTAAATGGATTTGTCTGTGCCTTAGTATTCTGGCTTCATCTTGTTAAAAACACAGACTAAAAGAAAGGCAGTAAATAGAACTGCCACAGAAAATCACATGTGGGGGCTGAGATGGTTGTTTTAGGTTTCAGGTCTTGCTGTGAGGAGGACTTGAAAAGTTCCCCCACCTTTGCTATTTGTTCTCACCCTTGTGCTGCCCCAGCAGTGACATGTTTAGGGAACTGAAAGTGGTTGACTGAGTCCAAATGAAATTTTTTTTGTTCCCTCCCCACCCTTTTGGTTTTTCACCCAAATTATTTTTGTGTGGATCAATTTGTTGAAGGCACAGGGTGGGGGCAAATTTGAGCAAAAGAAATTGAGAACTCTGCCTTGCCTTGAAAAAAAATGCTTGTTTAAGCATACATGTTCAAAGATCCACCATTTTAAATCCTTGCTAGTGATCTGTTGAACAGAAACGAGGCAGCTTTCCTTGAGCACTGAGGATAACTTCTTTGAAGTGCCAGTTTGTCTTCAAAGAATGGAGGAGGAATAGAAAATGAGAGACACAGCTGTTGGATGAGTTTTATATTGTAGACTTTGTCTGGAGAAGGGTGGAAAAGGTATCTAATATGGAAAGGATTTTAAATGGTATCTGGAGGTGGGAACCTGTTAAGATTGCAAGAACAAGGGAATCTTGGTATTTTAACAGTGTTGTTTCTAGAAAATTCCTCAGCTATATACATTTGTGACAGCACTAATGAGAAGCACAATTGAAATACTGGTCCCATTACTTGTCTGATTATTTTGTGTAGTTGGAAGGTTGGAAGTATGGCAAGCTGAACCACCTCCTGGGTGAGTTGCCTGGAGTGATGCTCTTAAGTCTGGGAACAGCAAGAGAGTCCTGACTCACAGCTTTAGCAAATAAACTGGTTTATTGTTTGGTTGGTTGATTTTTTTTGTTGTTGTTTCATTCGATGGTTACAAGAAGTTGGTTGCTGTCAACAATTTTATCCTCAAATATCTTTGTCTGTTTCCTTGCGTGCATCTGTTCTGGTTTTTTTCTTTTTGCTTGTTTTGAAAATACTGGCTGAGATAGTGTGGTGAAGCATAAATTTCCCTGCTTTTCTCTGAAAGGAGGTGGCTGGGAGGAGGTCACTGGCAAGTGCTTTTGGTTAAGACATTGTTGTCCTATATACCACTCGAGGAAATTACTACTTTGAACATAATTCCAAGAGCAAATCCTCTTCATTTAGAAAGAGATCCTTAGTCTCTTTGTCGACTTACAAAAGATACAAAGCAATCCTTTGATTAATAAACCTCTCGAAGCTGTAATTTTGCATAGACCTTGACAAAGAGGGTTTTTTTCTGTTCTCCTTTCAAATTATCAGTTGCAAAACTCCAGAAAGATAATCAGACATGCAAATCTTCAATATATTTTTAGTTCAACTCACTGATGTATATTCATTAATATGTTAATAAGACAATGAAAGCATAATTTAAATTGCATATGCTTAATTTGGTTAATAAGTGCTTGAAATATAGTCCCAATTTTAAAAGTAGCCATACTTGATGCCAATTTTTCAGTTAAGTTTTCTTCTTTTTTTTCTGTTAAGTCATGAGGAGGGTATAAAATCTCTTGTTTTACGTACAAAAATAACTTTCTAGTGCTTTTTACCCTGATCCTGAACAACCAAAGGACCTCTGTGCTGAGAATCAGTCCTCCTCGTGTGCATTGTCACATTCCTAATGCTGGAACTGGAATAAATTGCATCCATGGAGACCTAGTGAAGATTATGGCATTGTAATTTGAGTTCCCAGACTGCATTAGGTGGAGTTAGATAGGCAGATACAAGATGAAAAGAATGAAGTTTCCTCGTGTTCAAATATGGCCAAGCTCCACCAATGCAAATGAGGGATGTGCTTGCCCATATTTAATTTGCAGTGGCCTAACCAAATGAGATATTCACAAATTACTACTGGAATTAGAATAAATTCTCTGTCAGCTTCTGCATCTTGGTTGAACATGCAAAGCTGCTGTAATATCCAGATTTTTTTAAAGCCTCTGAAGTGGTATTTGAATGCTTACAGGCAATAAACTTTTCAGTCAATTGATTCCATTTTTGTTGAATTGTCCTCAAAAGTGAAGCTCTGCTTTAAGAACTATTAAAAAATTTCATTCCATTTAACCTGTAAATATGCCACAGGACTGGAGAAAATTAGTTTGATAATTGCTTTTTTTTTTTTTTGGAAGACTTCAGCCTGGAAGGCAGCATCTTAAAAGATCTCAGCGTTGAGGAGAGTCTCTAACACATCCAGTTAGAGCCAGTTACACTGGCGTGACTTACTTGCTCTGAAGTAATGAGGTATGACAGATCATGAGTGCAGTGCATCATGGTCACAACCAATAACCCCTTTCAGAAAATTACATTTCTGCTCTAAGCAGTCATTCTGAGTTATCTGCAGCTAATTTTAAACTGCCTGCTTTTATGGAAATGGAGCACTTGCTTTTCCCAGTAAATATCACCATGATGCTCCGAGACAGCTATGAAGTGCAACTGTCTGGGAGAAAGCTCAAGTCTGATCAAACTTAATTAGACTGGAACCTGTTCCTGCCTACAAATATCTTGATTATACGATGAGAACAAACACAACACTTGACAAAATTGGTTTTTGTGATAGGTACTGCTGTGAGAACGTGAAAAAGAGGTGTTGGATTCACATGCTCCTTCTCACTGAACATTCAAGCTGAGCAATTAGCCATGTCTGCATCCAGCTGGTCACCCAGAGCTCACCAGAGAGGACATGGAGAAACCCAGGCTGCTTGAGGGAACAATAAACCTGGTTTGGTTTAGGTGTCTGCTTTGGACTGTTCCGTCAGAGAATCTGTTTGTATGGACTCGAAAGGAAAGCAAGCATTACTAGGTCAGCTCTAGGAGCCCAGGGTTTGATGAGATATATTCCACCCTCTGTCTAAACTGCATAGTGATAAATGATGGCTTGACAACTACTCTTCTCAACTGAATGGTGTGGATAAAACCTCGTTGCACTGTGCAACTCAAAGCAGAGGAGGCAAAGTGTCTCAGCCTTCATTTTCTGGGAAGCAAAAGCAGAAGAGAAAAGCAGCACCTCCATTTATGTTGTGGGAAGTTCAGTTGAGTGCATGCCATTAAACTGTCAGCCAAAAAAGTGCAGGCTGCTGGGTGAGAGACCTGCATTTGCATTAAAGCAAAACTCTTGGGGTAAAATTAATGGAAGTTATAAATGAAATTATAAAGAAAACCTCTTTAAATGAGCATTTCTTTTTTACAGTCAAATGAAACAAGCATTAAAAGCAGAATTACTTACAGGTTTAAGCATACCAAATGCTTTGCATGACAGTTAAGAGCACAGATAAGCTGTGATCCAAGAGCACTGAAGGATCATCACATTCTGGATATGGTTTGTGACCAAGCCACTTTGGTTCATAACTTTCCTCTGCAAGCACACCAAGTCAAGCTTAGTGGATGCTAAGGCAGGAGAAACAGAAGAAAGACGATACCTGCAGCTGAGAGCAAGGATTTGAAAGATCATGGACAAATGGCTCAGTTTCAAGAGCTTGAAGCTTCTCTCCAGGGAAGGGGGAAGTGAAGACGAGAGGCTTGTTTTTCCAGGCACAGAGCCTGGAGATCAAAAAGACTCACTCACCTCTGAAGGAGACCATTCTCCAGAGTTGCTGGAGGAGAGCTTAGTTTGAGGGACTTTTGTGTTGGATGGTGCTGTCATGTCCCGATGGCCTTTGGGTTTCCTGGGCGATGCTGGCTTTGTGCAGAAGCTACTTGGTAAAAAACCTGCACTTATCAGATCTTTGTGTTTTATTCTTTTTCTCTGTTTCTTTCGAAGAGCATGGATGTTGCCTTTCTCGGGCATTGCTCTCTGGAAGAGGATTTTTGGAAGGGGCTGTCGGAGGTGTGATGCTGTGCCCCAGGGCTGCGACACAACCTCATTCCTGCTGCCCCTTTTTGTTCATCTCTTGCACCCCCTGTTTGCAGGAGAGCTTGTAGAGCTCTCTACAAACTCTTCTGGGTCTTAGGAGAGAGATTTCAGCTCATGCTTTTCTCTCAGGGCAGCATGCAGAGCTCCTGGCCAGAGGGCTGAGGATGGCAAATCCTTTTGTGTGTAAATGGAGTGTGTGAGATTTGCTGCCAGCCAGGAACTTGCACAGGACTTCAGATGCTTGTTGTGCTCTGGGTCAGCCTGGCTCATGATCTCCCATCCTAAGAAGTGACAGCAGTGTCCAGCAACTCGCTTGGAGGACAGAGCTTTCTCCTTCAGGCAGGGACTTGTCACCAGGGCTTTCCCTTTGCTGTCTCACTGCCTTCCCCATTTGGCACCATTCCCCGCCTGAGCACGGCTCCTCTGCGCCCTCCTTTCTTCTGTGCCCTTTGCTTGGCTCTGGTTCTGTGTTTGTTTTCTCTCCCACACTGCCTCTGTTTCACTCACTGCCCAGAATAATAAGGGGTTTGTTGAAAGGGTGCTGTTAAGTAATTTGTCTTCTTCATTCATTCTCTCTTTATTTAACATTTGTTTTCAGTGTGTGTTGAATACAAAATTATTAATTCCACCATGGTTTATTTTAATAGTAGTTATTGTTTTGGAGGATCCTAAGGAACCCCTATTACTGCCATAAAAAACTCATAAGTAAATCATAACATCAGTTATAATTCCCATTTCCAGGATACAATCTGAAGGCAGAGACCTGAAACACAAGGATTTCCACTTATTCTCATGTAGAGTTTGAAAAACCCTCAGCCCAAGTTCCCAGAATGGGTGTCACCAGTGTACACCTCTGACTGTGCACCCACAGCAGTGACAGACATCAGTCCTTCTGCAAACCAGACCCCAGGTGCCTCAGACTAAGGCTTGAAAAAAACAGGCAACACAGAGTGAGTGATCACCTGGAAAAATGTGGGCTTGGACCTCCTGTGTACAAACAAGAACCTTTACCTGTGTGCAGATAAGTTTATTTAATGGTTCCATGCACTATAAAGGCAGAACACTCATGATATCCATAAGCTGCTGGGGAAAATATTAGTGGGATTTCTCCAGCCATAGAAAATCTGAGGTGGATGTGTATTGGAGCAGATTATAATAACTCCCCATCCAAAATCTGGGAAATGGCTTTTAGTGCTTCTCTTTCCCTTCCCCGTTGTTAGAACCTAAGTCAAAAGCTGCCTTTTTATCTGGAGTGATTTCCCCAGGGACTTGTACTCCATGCCAGTCTATGTATTATCCAGCCTCATCCATCTTGCCTTTTCCAGATTTTAAGTTGTGAAGCAATAGCACTTTATACCTAGTGAAATGTAATAATTTGGTTATATTGCATGCACTCTCATCAATAAGGTGAATCTCAGGCTTCTCTAAAGGTATAGGCAATCATGCAGAAAAATCTAATTTATGCTGGTGTAGTAGGACAGATGTAATGCACCTGTGATTTTGGAAACCAGAGCCTGCCCAGCTGCCACTGAAGTGCACCCTGGGTGGGTACTTTCTTTTTTTTTTTTTTCTTGAATGAAGTGAGTATTTTGTAATACTGGAAAGCTGGGCAGGAAAGACATTATAGAGCAATTAGCACTGAGCTGTGTTTGGCCAAGGAAGAGCCTGTCATCTTTGACAGGGGAGACAGGTTGTTTTCCTTGGAACATCTGTCGAAGATGTGGCAAGCTGAGATGGGGGATTTGCTTTAGAGATAACTGCTTTTGTAACTGATAGGCCAACTCCTGAAGATGGCCTGGGCATCAGTTATGATTAGTTTACTGGTAGGCAGGGGACTATTTCCAGAGTAGGTGCTACATCAGGGACTGCTGGAGAACAGTCAGTAGGAGTAGGAGAGTCCAGCAGAGATGTCTGAGTCCTGGTGCAGGCTTGGAGTCCAGCAGGTCCTGAGGTGCAGATCACCTCTGGGAGCAGCAGTGTATGCCTTGCTGATGTGAGTCTTGCTGTTTCTGCCTTGCCTTTCTCTGCTGGGTCTGATTCATTTCTTCTGCCTCTCCTCTTTTCCCTTCTACCCCCGTACCCTCAGGGTGCTGTTCTGTCTCTTTCTTCCATCTCTGTGTTCCCTTGACTTCCTCCTCATTCTCCAGCTTGGTCCCTTGCTTTGTTTCAGCAGAGCTACTGAGTGTTTTTTGTCTTTATTGGAGTTGTGCAGCACAGCAAAGGACCATGAACTGACCCGGGTCAAAGCTGCCCATGACCACATGTCCTGGGGAAGGTTCAGGTTTACAAGGTGTCTCCATGTGCTGTTGCTTTGTTATTTGTATTGAGACCAGTGCTGTGTTATGGAAACAGCATGTTGTTGTTTCTCTGTGGCACAGCTTATTTTTCTGGGAAACTGTGAATAGATCGTGTTCTTAGGGTTGTGTGTGGTTGAGTGTTTTGTTTTTTTTTCTTTGAAGCAGTGTATGAAATCTTCACTTGAAACCGTGTGTGAAACTCCTTGCCTGTACTACTACTGTGTATTTAGTGAACTGCAATATCAAAGTAGGGCTTTTAAAACAAGGATGGAATATAGAGGAGTTACTCGGCACCTGCATCTTCTAATATATTTAAAATAATGAGCTTTATGTGGTGCATTTATGTAGGTAAGCTGTTTAAATTTTGTTCATGATGATGATTACACTGAGAATCAGCTTTGCTGGTTGAGGTACACATAAACAGAGCCGAGGCTTATTACGCTGGAGACTTGATTAGAATTGGGCAGAGGGCAGCTTTGAAGTGAACACATTTGCATTTTAGGTGAGCTGAGGTTGCAATGGAGATGTGCAAACTGCTGTCAGTTAAAATTGTACGTCAGTCTGTGCCAATGGTATCACACCCTGGTGACACGACACGGGGCTCCAGGGTGCACGAGGACACTGCTGCTTCTTTCTGATGTTTTTTTCCCCTTTGGACTAGGGAATCATGTGGCAATCTCAGCTTCAAACAGGACACCGTCAAAGGGTTTAATAGATTTACCGAGAGAATCGATTGTGCACACACTGGATGAAGTCTTCAGATGCCTCATTAAATGTCAGCAAACCAAAGGGCCATTATCTCTTCTCCTCTCCCTCTCCCCGTACTTCATCTGTCATCTGTTTGTAGCCTGCACTGAAGTCTTCCTCTTTAGACCTTTACTTTTGAGTTGGCCTTGCTTGAAAATAAATGTTGAGAACTGAAGATGGACGTACATGAACAAACGGGTCCATTTGTTTAGAGAAGACCAGCTCTGTATGTTGCATATCGAAATAATTTATTTTTTTTTTCCCTTTCCTCAGTGGTAAACATGCTTCACACTGCGAGCATTGTTCATGCAAAGGACAGCATCCTTTTGACACTCAGTGATGTTTTCAGTGGAGGGAAGGGTTGGGTTACCATGGAAGGGACATGACATTTTGTGCTGAAAACAGACACATTCAAATCTCTTACACTTGAAATGATGAAGATGCCTTTTGTCCATAGTTTCTCACTCCTCTGTTACCAACACAGCTTCATCTTTCAGGTTTGTGTTTAGCCTTTAGACTTGGCTGGTACTAACTTGAGACAAATCGGGTGAAAAGCAATGAGTCAGATGTTGAGGAAAAGATGTGGCTTTTTTTTAATCAGAGCAAAGTGCTTTACATGGACAGTCTATATTTCTGGATAAGCAGGAGGACATTTTCATGCCCTTCCAGGGTATTTTTGGGTATTAAAGTAATAGCATAAGAACCTAAAAAGAAAAAAATATGTTTTATGGTCGTGGGTGTGTTACATCATTAAGAAGTTGCCTTCATGGTGCTGTAAGTGTTGTCCTGTGCTCATGGCCCAAAAAATTCATGCTTTACAAAGCTAATGGCATATCTCCATACCCCTGATAAATTCTGAATATATTTGTTTTTATGTGCAGCCTTCCACTTGCACAAAAATGTGGGTGAAACAAGCTATTCTGTCTTTTTCTGCTTTTCACTTTGTCCCCTCTACCTTCATACCTCTTAAATTTTCACTCTGGTTGTGACAGTGGAATGTGTTGGGTACTCGTGTAGCTCACCCCCCTCAAATACACGCCCATGGACTTTTTTTGGAAACTTGTGTTCAAACTCACAAAGCTGTGTGTGGGTGTGCCAGGAGCAAATTATCAATTACTGACACCCAGGGACATTTCCAGAGTGGAGGAGGCCCTGGAGAGAGATACCCAGAGAGTATTTCTTTGGAGGTTCCTGCAAAGACAGAATTCTGGTTGTTTCAACGGGCTGTAGTGAATGGGGTGACATCAGGCTGACAACTGGTCACTAGTGGGGTTCCAGAGGGCTCCATCTTAGACCCTGTGCTCTTCAACATCTTCATAAATGCCTTGGACACAGGATCGGAAGGGATACTAAGGAAGTTTGTCACTGGTACTGAATTGGGAGGAGCTCTCTCCTTCAAGGCAGAGAAGCCCTGAGGAGAAACCTTGACAAAGGGCTGGACAATCACCAACTGTGTGAAGTTTAACACAGACAAGTGCTCGATTCTGCACCTGGGATGGGGCAATCCCAGAGAACAACTGCAGGAAGGGACTTGGGGGCCCTGGTTGATGGCAAGTTGAACATGAGTCAGGCAGCCAGGAGGGCCAATTGTGTCCTGGGGGGCATCAGGCAAAGCATCACCAGCTGGTCAAGGGAGGGGATTGTCCCGCTCTGCTCTGCACTGGGGCAGCCTCACCTTGAATATTGTGGCAGTTTTGGGCACCACGATATAAGAAAGATATTAAGCTATTACATCTAGAGTGTCCAAAGGAGGGCAGCAAAGGTGATGAAGGGCCATGTGAGGAGTGGCTCAGGGCACTTGGTGACTCAGGGGAGACCTCTTTGCAGTTACAACTTCCTTGTGAAGGGCAGAGGAGGGGCAGGCATTGATCTCTTTTTTGTGGTGACCCGAGGGGATGGCATGAAGTTGTGTCAGGGGAGGTTTAGGTTGGGTATTAGAAAGAGGTTCTTCATCCGGAGGGCGTTTGGGTGCTGGAACAGCCTCCCCAGGGAAGTAGTTGCAGCACCAGGTGTGTCTGAGTTCAAGAGGCGTTTGGACAACACTCTCGGGCACAGGGTGTGATTCATGGGGCTGTACTGTGCAGGGCCAGGAGATGCACTTTAATGATCCTTGTAAGTCCCTTCCAAATCAGAATACTCTATGATAATGGAAACTAGATTGGGGTTCCCCAATCCAAATTCCAAACTAGAAAGAAATACAGAGGGCTGCTTTACCTGTGTTGGTACCAATGCTATCTGTGTTCCCCTTGGTTTATTTCTATGTTATTAAACATGTCACATTTGGGTAATAATTCTAATGTGTCCCAGCACAGGAGTTGTTTCCATGTTAGGGATGTAAAGGGGCCAATGTAGAGCTTATCATTTGCTAGTTAATTACAAAACCACTATTCTCATTAAATATTTGCCATAGCAGCTTTTTCCTGTCCACAGCTCTTTTTGTTTGTCTCTCTCCTCACAGGAGTGCAGGAAAATGAAAATACTTCACTTCTTTCTGGATTATTTTATTATACTTCTTTCTGAAGTATTTTCTGGATTTTTTAGGTAGAATTACATCACAGAAAGGGTGATTAAACGTTGGGGTGGGCTGCCCAGTGAGGTGGTGAAGTCACTGTCCCTGGAGGTCTTTAAAGAAGGACTGGAGGTGGCATTTAGTGCCATGGTCTAGTTGACATGGTGACAGGTTGAACTCGAGGATCTCAGAGGTCTTTTCCAACCTAATTGATTCTGTGATTCTATGGGTTAATCCCATATATCATGCTTAGGAAGGACAAGTCCCAATCCTAACCTTACAAAGATGCTTTTTTGTACTGTATTTGTGTATCTTCAGAGGTTTTAATTCTCTTCTAGCATTTAATTTCTAGTAACTCCTAGATTAAGGAAATGTTTTAAGGGGAGGGATTACATACTGCTTTCAAAGTACTGAATTGTTTATTAGCGTGAGCTGCATCACCCTGGGGTTGTTTCATCCCTGGGGACTCTGAGCACAATCATCATCACATCTTTTCTTTGTGCACTTGCCTCCTCTTTCTTTTTCCGCCTGTGGAAATCAGAATCTGAAAGGCAGCCTTGGAGCTTGTCTTGTTTGAAAAACCTCCAGATTTCTGGCTTGCTGTCATCTTTGCAACAGCATTGCAGTCAGGTACCATGGTGATCTTAAACACTGTCACACTGCCTGCATGTACTTCTCAAATAATTTTTGTAAGGTTTTTTTACTGCTTTGATTCCAAGATGCTGAAACAAGAGGCATATCTAATCCCCACTACAATGTCAATGCCATTTATCTGGGAAGAAACTAATTTTTAATGATTTGCTCAGTGCTTATCAGTGCCTTATTCCTTTGTACTTCTTTAGCTTCAGGAGAAGAGTTTCTGACATGGGAATCTGCCTGTGTAGAAGTGCTGTTCACTGAAATACAAATGGATCTCTGCTTCTAAGCGTGTTTCAAATGAACACTGGTAATGAACTCTTCTGTACTTCCACTTGGAAAGTAGAAATACAAAATGATACAATATTCTCCTTACTTCCCTGGCCTTTAACTTATTCAGGAAGCAACTCTTAACAGCCTTTTTCTGCACTTGAAATAAAATTTCCTAGAACATGGAAAATGCATTGCATGCAGACCTCAAGGCCGTGGCTGCAGATGTAAGAACAGAACCAACTCAGAATTGTGTTTAGACGTCCCTTGTGGCACCAACAGATTTCCTTGGTTCTAATTTCCCTTCCCTGTTTGGCAAAGCCTCCCGTGATTCCAGAATCCTATTGGAGTCCCAGGTACAACGGTATCCTGCTCCCTAGGGGTATGAGAGTGGTTAGTACCATGATTAAGGTAATATTATCCTGGAAAAAATTGCCACATGGGTTAAGATTGCAGTTATGCATCATGCTCAAGCAGGTATAACAAACTGCCAAGCTACAAGGCAGGTTTTAGTCCATTGTACCCTTCCCTGCTCCTTTCCTATCCCAGAAAGGGGTTTGCCTGCTTTACTGGTTTGATTTGTGGCCAGATCAGTGGACTGAACTGGAGAGAACTCCAGTGGTTGCCAGCACTGGCATAGGGGAATTTTCTGGGAAGGGGGAGAGGACCTCAGTTTGGCTCCTTGTGTAACTGGAGGAGGCTCTGCTGGAAACCTGCAGTAGGAGATGGTGCTGGCAGTGGCTGTGATGGTCGTGGTTCTGAAGGGTTTATCCTGCTTCTAACTCAGGGATGTTGGAACTACTTCTTCATAACCTTTTTGTGTTTTCAACAATCAAAATAAGCAAAAGCTTTCTTCTGAGGGGCTGTTAAGTTTGATAAAGTCAACAAGCAAGTTAATGAGAACTTAAACTGTAAGCATACCATAATTCTTTCTTTTTTTTTCTCCTATTTCACAGAAGGACCAAATGGCCAGAAGCACTAAAACCTGACTTACTGTATACTGGGAAACTGGGGCAGGGGGTAGAAATAAACCTTTGAGTGGGATAGCTTTCTTCTGGGAGAACTCTTTAAAAAAACCCCAACATTGAAGCACAGAAAATATGGCTCTGTTACGTCTAAAGAACTTGTGGTGTTCACTTGACAAAGGCTAATTTTCGCATCTAAAGTAAAAGGGGCATCTACTGATTTTTGGGAGGGTTATTTGTTTCTAATTTCAGAATTTGAGATTCAAAATAGTTTCTTTTTTTTGTCTCCTGCTTCAAAAAGAAAGGCACAGGCTTGTTGCCATGGGCTTGAGGAAGATAATTCTATAGAATTTCACAGAAGGAACTCTATTTTGCTGTGGACTTACAAGCTGCTTAGAAGAGTGAAACTAAGTCATATTAACAATAATTAGATTTATAAATTCAGAGTGAGATATGGATATCTATATATATAAAAAAACAACCCATCAATTGCCAGGAATATATGGAGCTGACTGAGTAGAGGAGCACGTGAAAGATACAGTGGGCCATCAGCTAAAACACTTTTCCAGCAGAAAAAAATCTATTAAGAATTAGTGGAAGCAAACACTTGATCCTGCTATTTCTCTATCCCATGCCTGAGTCGCAGGTTCACAGGTTCTTCCCTAGGCTCATCCATGCAACACCTGCCTGGGGTCAAGCTTCCTGGGGCAAATCCCTAGGGGTTTTTTTTGTTTGTTTGTTCATCTAAAGCTCCATCTCTGAGGCTGTCCTTGTTTTTCGTAAAGTAGTCCAGAGAGAGAGAGAGATAAGGCTCTGGGTGATGAACTATGGGTCTGTTGTACTAAGGGCTTGTGTTTCACTGAGGACATAACTGGAAGGTGGCAATGTCAGAGCTTCAAAGAGATGTTGTTACAGCAGGGATTTTGAAAATATTGCAGAGGTTTGTTTGTTTTCGTGAGGACTTGAATTCCGGGTTTCCTATGTGATGCCCATCTTCCCTCGTTACACTGGCTGCCTGTTTTCCTGCTATGCAAGGGCTTGGGATAATGTCAGAAAATGTGAATTGCAGTGAAATGAGTGGAATTGCTTGGGGTTTAGTTTATTCCCCCTCCCAACAGGAGCTGAAGGAGAGGATTTGTTTTCCAAGCACAGTGCCAGAACACCAGTGAAATTTCTGATGGATGATGTTCTCCTGAGACATGGCAGTGCTTCATTCTTCCTCAGCTTGGCTGGACCCATCTGCAGCCTTCATCTGCAAGCAGGGTGGGTTTTTCCCTCTGTCCTATGGATCCTGATAGACTTACACACCTTTTGGCTATTCCTTCAAGTTTGTTGAGACTGGGAAACATGTTCATGGAGCTTGTATCCAGGGTGCCAGAGGTAACCTTGGGAAAGATCTTATTACTTAGGAGGATACAAAATTAATGGTGACCCGAATGGGCAGTCTGAATAGAAAGAGTGAAGAAAATAACAACAAAACAAAAAGTTCAAACATCTGCCTCCAGGAAGTACAAGGGAAGGTGCTAAATCTGGGAAGATTTATCCCCTACCTAATATTTGGCCACCAGAATTGCTTCTGAATGGTGTGTGTTGAGTCTCGTCTCTGTAGGTTCCTTGTGTGGTCAGTGGAGGGAGAGGCTTCTCCAGGGAGTGACTCAGGGTTGATTCAGAGGGTAAATTTAGCCTGACAAAGACTACCTTAAGCAGTAGGTAGGTACCTGGACTTGATGTGAGTACTCCTCAGTGTGGTTTGTTGCACAAATATTTGGGAAAGACTGCTGGTTGTTCAGCTAGCACCTCAAAAAGCCACCTTCCAAGTTCAACTGATGCAGTAAAAAGAAGTTTGTTTGTGATACTAATATGTATGTTTACTGCCCATCCTCAGAGAGGATGACTGTTCATCTTTTCCTGTCCTGTCCCTTCCTGATCTTGTCTCCCTCCAAAATCACACACTGATTCTTTGAGTGGCAGCGTTTCCCTGCCTCTTCTGGTAGGTCACACTGTTCCATCTTTTTGTTGCCAGTGATAAGAAGGGGGGTGAGAAGAAAGGGTGTGCTGTGAAAGGGATTTTTACTGAGGTATTTGTCTCATTTAACTCAGTGACATTGTAATAGCTGTGCCTGTAACATTATCCTTAAATAAAAGCTGAGAGTTTGCTGATTGTTCCCCTCCAGTGCTGGAGAGGTGTCCTGTTTCATCCTGTGCAAAGCTCTCTTACTTTGCATTTTACACTCTGACTTCTTGGTTTTTAATACAAGATGGGAATTCAAGAGGAGTGCAGTTTTTTGGTGAAGGTTGAGCATTGATAAAAGTTGTAATACAAATAATGGAAAAATACTTCTATGTTGATTTAAAAAGAGGGAATTTGTTCCTCTGAGGTTCTAAATGAAACAAAATCTTCATCCACCAATTGATCAGCTGTCACCAACAGAAGTATTTCTGTGTGGCTCTGAGAAATTTTCTAGATTTGCAACCAAAGACGTGAACAATTCTGCAAAAAAAATTAAACCTCTTTAATTCTGCTTTTCTTTCTCTCTCTTTCTTTTGTCTGAGACTGTTTTGCCTCTACTAATCTCTAACAAGTACATCTTTCCATCTTAAAAATATGGAATAATTTAAATTTATTTTCATATCAGTATTTTCACAGTGAATACCAGTTACAGCAAAAAAATTAGTAAAATTACTTAAACTTTCTGTATTATAAACTGTAAGAAACTGTGGTGTATCACGTTGCTGAGTGTGTTGTGTCTGGAGAAAAATAAAATGGATTTGACAGCACGGCCATGAAGGCAGAATTAAATCCAAGTTGTTTTATCTTTTCACTGAAAGATGTCAGCATATTCTAAAAAACAGCCATTTATTCAACGTTGAAACATGATCTGCAATGGCAACATGAACTCCTTTCCATCTCAGCAGGAAGCAGCTAGCACTGTCTCTGGAGTTTTTTCATCAGGCATAAATCCACAGGAACCCTTGCTGCCCTCCCTGTGTCTTGAACTCCTAGTTTGAGTTGGTCTGCTTTACCTGTTTATCCTGTGCACTCCTTGAGTAAGGGAATTTCATGCCAGGGAGCAGCCTTGCTGATACTCAGAAGTCAGAAACTTCCTGAAAAAAATGTACAAGTCAATACGTAGGTCAAAGAGAGGGAAATTTTAGTTAAGGTTTCATTGGTAATTTTTTTTGTTGTTATCACTTTACAGAAATGTATTTTGTGTTTGTAAACCAGTAAAAGTGTTATGTGACTTTACTTCTTGGGAGATTTGTAAATATTCTTGTAAATATTTGTAAATATTTTATCTTTGAAATTGCGCAGTCAGCTAATTCACGGCTAAGGGAAAACCTGTATTTCCTTGTCAGGCTTTCAGTGGAAGGAGCTGTCTGGTCAAATCCCGTAGTGCAGATGATACCAACTTAAAAAGGCTTTTCAGCTTCTCACATGTTGATGTTCTCAACAGTGCTGTCACACTCTGCACGTATTGGCATGGTCAAAAAATCAAAAAGAAAGAGCAGAAGAAGGTGTTGAAGTGATGGACTGTAGCCATGTGGTGCAGCCCAGCAAGGATAAGCCAAGTGTTTGGCTTTGGGACAGGAGACCTGCAGCCCACAGGGCCCGAACTTTAAAGCTTCGGTTTTGTTACTGTTCTTCCCAGCATGTGGAAAACTTTGTTTTTGTAGTGTTTCTGGAGAACAGCTAAAAAGTAAGGTTAAATTCTTTCAGGGCAAGTCCATTGTATCTGACCTGGGGAAAAAAAGAAAAATAAAAAAGAAAAGAAGTCCTTTGTGCTTGTCTCTGAAGTGTATTTTAAATGAAAATTAAAGAAAAACAGTTAACAATGACGGAGACAGGGCTATTTCTGTCCTGATATTCTGTCTTCTGTCCCCTGTGCACTAATTTATCCTGGCATTTGTGCTTGCATAAGGTGAGTTTAGCACCAGGTTTAACCCGTTTATGAGTTATCTCTGCAAAGTGATGTTTTCCAGAAGTGTGTAATATGGTGGATATGTGTGTGCACAAAGCATGGCAGGAAGGAGAAACCCTTTTGCCTCACACTGTGGCAGTTGGTGGTCAGAGGAGTCTCTTCTCTTTCTGGCAGGGAAAGAGATGTTTTCCTACAAAATTCAGCTTCTTTCATGTTGCCTTGCACAGTGCCTGGTGAAAGAAGAGTAGTGGGGGAGACGAAGAGGAAGCAACACAGCATCTCCTTTATTTTCAATGTTTAAATTTAGTACCTTTTGGCTTTTCCACATGAAAAACACAATGGCTAAAACTTAACTTGCCTTTGGCTTTATTTATTCAGATCTGTTTGGCATGTACACATGGGAAGGATCAAGTCTTCTGTTGTTTTCTGGGCCCTGAATTGCAGCCCTTGTTATAGGGCCTGATTATAAAGTCACATCTCCCAAGAAAGGGGTTTTTGTCCGGTGAAGTGCCAATGGCCAAGTCCTGGCAAGCAGCACTGTCTGGCCAGCTGGGCAGCACTTGGATTTTCAAGGCTTTGCCTGCTGGACTGTGATGGTATCTGATGGGGGACATTAACTATCAAGATGCTGATGCCTGTCATGGTTTACAAACGGGTTGTTGAAAAAGATTTGCGGGCAGGGCGTATTTTCCTGGGAGAGGGCTTGTTTTTTCCAAGGTGTCGTCCCCTGCAGTGTTGCACCAGAGCTTTGGTAGCTGTCTTGGTAGCCACCAATGACACATCCCTATGTCAGAACACCACATGGCTCCTCAACCACAGTATATCCAGGTCACCTGGAAAGCTTTAGGGCCTTTTTGTGACCTGAAGTCATGCTCAGAGTATGAACCACCCCAGTCCCTTAACCCAGCATCGAGGCCCCAGGCACGTTCACTGCTTTCACCTCTGAGGGTGGAAGTCTTACATCTCCTGCTGTTCTGATAAACATAATTAGTTTGGACTTTGTTTTTTGGACAATACACATTAATTGTGTGGCGAGGCTTTTATTGGCAATAACATGTTTGCTTTTCCCTCATGAAGTTATTTGTGCACCAACACGGTCCTTTGGTTTAAGAGACCAGTTTATTGGGGAGACGTAGTGTGTTGCTGTCTGCTCAGCTTACCTCAGACTCACCTCAGCAGCAGATCTTGCCTCTTTATTTAGAAAACAAATAAATATAATAAATCTTATTTCTGACAAGTATGCAACCTGTGCCATCCGGCCGTGCTTTTTCCTCTTGTTGTGCTGGGCTGAAGTTGTCCATGTGCATTTTCTTGTGCTGCTGGTTAACAACATTCAAAGACTGTTACGTTGCACATCTTAAAACCTTTTCCATCAGTGTTGTGGGGTTTTGCTGCTTATGAACGCACAGAAATGTTTTGTTTATGAACAAAAAAAAGCTTTCTCGCCTTCTCTTTGAGAGGGCACGTGGCATGTCCATCACCCATCCCTGAGGTGCTAAGCTTCATTTTGTAGGAAGGGTTTTTCATGCATTTGGGTTTCATTTTAAATGAAAGTGACGATTTCTAAGAATTCTGTTGGTTACTTTAGTGCTAAATCTTCTAAAATACAAAAATACTTAATTATTACTGGGTTTTGGGAAATTTGGAATTCACTACATATTTAGAAAAACATTTTGATATTTTGTGCTTTGTTTACTGTGAAGTCTTGCTACAAAAATAATTCGTAACCCTTCAAATAATACTTAGAATTAGCTGAGGGTCCTCTTTGTCTTCAAGGAGGAAGAAACTAATGGTGTTCAATATTTATCCAGCTGTCTTCCCACTCCTCCCACGAGTACTTAAACCATATGTAAATAACCACTTATACTCCATTTTACATTGTTTTAATTAAAGGCATCTCTTCTTCTCATAAAAAATCCACCTATAGCAAAAGTTTCTGTGACATGTTTTGCATGAATAAACTATCAGGTTTTATTAACTTTTTAAACTTTTTTATTTAACTTTTAAGAACACTTGGGAGAAAAACAGATTGTTCGAGAAAGGATGATTTAAGGAAAAGCCTCATTGGAAGTCACAGTCTTTTCCTGTGTTCATTTTGTATTTTTCACAGTCATCTGTTACTTATAATATTTTCAGATTTGAGTTTGTTCTGGAGTTTATTTGGGATGCTCAATGATAAGCTTCAGGGGGAATATTTGTCATCCTGGGCTATAAGGAGAGTGTCAACAACCAGGAGTTCAGGTTGAACTTGTGGAGTTGTTGACTGTAGCATATCCTGCCCTTTCAGATACTTGAGGAGCTAAACAACTATTTTCTGGCTTTCATTCCCAAGCTCAGGTTGCTGCACTCCTTTGCACTGGAACTCTGCTAGGAGCCTGTAGGTTTGGTAGTTCTGAGGAAGATAGAAGATAAAACTGCTAGTTTTATTTGCAATTCCTTTGGCACGAATAACGTTAGGAGGATAAGGAGGGAATGACGCCTGTTAAACTGGATAATTTGTTTTGGTCAAGACTGTCTTAAGAGCAAGCTATTTTTAGAGCTTTATCTGTGGCATGAGTTAACAGAGGTGTTTTGAAGTTCACTCCAACAGGAACAGGGATTGTTTTACCAGCAAATGTGAACAGCTTTGTTTTGTAACTTGAAATCAAGTGTTTAGTTACTCTGTCCTTGTTTTTTGTGGGTCACAGTTGTGAGAAGATTCAGGACATAGATAGTGAGGGAGGTTGCTGAAGCAAATGTACCCAGAGAGCAAAACTGAAAGGGAGATATATTTTGCTTTTTTTCGCATTGATTGCCCAAAATAACTTTGCTTTTCGTGTTTCAGAATATTGATTGGTTTACATAATTTGCTGATGATACAATAACTCACCACTGTTCAGCAGTGTGAACGAATAAACCCAACGCAGATGCAACATCACCCTCAATTAAATCTTTCATTAGCAGATTCTGTAGATCTCCATTTCCTACATTTTTTACAACAAACATCTCAACGGGCACTAATAAACAGAGTTACAAAAAAGAAGTGCTGAAGCTTTCTGCTGATCCTAAGCTAATTTCTTATGTGCTGAGGGATGAAGTACTTGGCTGGGACCAGGAGGGACCCAGGCCAGTGAGCTGCAGCCCGAGTGCTCTCATCAAATAAAACCAGGAGTTTCTCCTCTCTCTCACTGTGTAGTTCTTGACACATGCACTGAGATTCCCAGATAATACTTTATGGATAAATTTATGACCAATCTCTTGAGAGTTAGCACATAGAGTGCTGTATTGATTAGGATATTGAGTGCTTTGCTCTGTCAATCCCATTAGATTTTCCAAGATGTGTAAGTAAAGTCTTAAGAAAAACAAGCATTTGCAGCTTTAAAAAAGTAATTCTTGCTAATGAAACCTTCAAATGAGGGTAAAATGCAGCTGAGCAAGACACTGTGACATCAGCATAGAGCTTTATGCAAACCCTCACTGTAGCGAGAATATTCAAGCCTTGAATAAATCAAGATTGTTGGATATAACAGTCAAAGTTTGCAGTCTCAGGTTTGGATTGTATTTTGCCTTTAATGGACGTGGAAGGCACTCTGATTAGAGCTCTGATTTCAAAAGCACATGCTGTAAAAAAATGAAAAAACAGGAGAAATGCCCTTGTCAGATGAGATGCTTTCTTCATGAGTATTTGATAGATGCTTGCATGCACCCATATCCTGCAGCTCTGAAAATTCACCAAAGTTTGAATTTGGCTGTTAGCTGCCCACTTGTATTGAACTCTTGCTAACCAAGGACTTAAAAACAAGTCCAGTTGTTGTCATCTGACAGAGGCAATTGATTTGTGTGACAGTGCAATTGATTTGTGAGGTTCTTCCTTGCTTCTTTAAAATTCTTTTTTTTTTCAATGAAAAACAATCTGAATTTATGGGTGCTGTCATTAATGGAAGGTAATTACATCTAGAATTCATGTAAAGCTCACTCTGAAGGATAAAGTGTCAAGCATTTATGCAAACATTAAAGTATCATCAATATAAACATTCTTATTCATAGCAAACATCATCTCATCAGCTCGTCTCAAACATTTTCATTGTCTTTTTCTTACAAGAAGGAACTACACTGATATTTTTGCAAACTAGATTGTAGACTAGACACATTGATCAAGATGAAATCCACGTACAACCTGGTTTCCTGTAAAGCTTATGCAACAGGTTTGCAATTTTATACAAACTGTTCTAATGCTGAATGTGTTACAGCTTTGTATAAGGTGACTCTTATGTCATCTGCAATTTTTAAGGCAGAGCTGGGTAATCCATTAACAAAACAGTAGCAGTATTAGAGAGTAAATGGGAGACTGATGGATTACTGAATTTCAGGTTTTGAAGCTCTGAAGGTGGTTGCTTGCCCTGTGAACTGGCATCTCTGTTTCAAATATCCGGCCTGGCTCAGGCATTAAAGGAAAAGCTTTGCATGGACTTCCTTGCTGCAATGGGATTCACATTATTGAATTAGGGATGTTTGCTTTCTTGTGCAGTCCATGCAGATAGGCAGAATGTAAAATTCTGGTAATAAACCCAGTCCTTGATTAGATATTTAAAATACACCATTTCCTTATTGTTCTTTTTGTATGAGTGGGTTGCTTGGTACACGCCTTCCTCATTGTGCTTTTCCTAAGGGTTGCAGGCACATGGCAGGGCAATTTTAAAAACTTGTTGGGTTAAGCAATGGGAAACTTCTAAGAAGCAGGTGAGAAAGGTCTCCATCAGAGTGATTCAGTGTCATAGGTCTCCATATGCAGCTGGAGGTGGAGCTTTCTGCCCCCTCTCAGGAAGGGTCATCAAGAAGGAGCCCTCTGCTCCCCAGACATAGTGTTTTTACCACGAGGAGTCAAAGTCCTGGAAGGTCTGATCATGTTTCAGACTTTTTGTGGTGTGTGCCATTTAATGACGAATACTTCAGCGCATTAACAAACCTTCCAAATCATGCTAAGGTATTGAAGGGTATTTCTGAGATAGGAGACTTTGTTTAAAAGCTGCTTCAGGTTTTATTTTTCCACTCTAAGTTATATTGTCCTTCACTGGAAGTAAGTCTCAGGTTGCTCATTCGGTACCCTATCATGTCTGCTTGTTTGCTAAAAGGAAAAAGAAGAAAATACATGCTAATTTTGATTTCTTCAGGCAGAAGTGTTTGGTGTGTGTTAGGCAATTACATCTGTAGTAAAGGTTTTGCAGGGGCTTTTCTTGCTCTCAACAAGAAACATTTCTGTGTTTACTATAAAGAGTGCTGCCCTGTTGTGTCACCTATGAAAGCATCAAATGTAAGGCAGCAAATACCAGAAAAAATTGTGGACCAACTTGGTAAGTTGGAAAATTAGTGTAGTAGAGTTTTGTACTGATGGCAGATTGTCTTCTCCTCAAAATGAAATGGTACCTCCTTCATTTACTTTGATCTACTACACTTGGTAAGTCCAAGGGTGAACTGGTTCTCCATTCTTCGACTTTTACACCGTATTTTTCCCTAAAAACCTTTTTCCTACTATTGTTTTTCTTTTTGGTGCACCTGTTCCTCTTCCCCTCTTTCATCCAAAAGCACGTTAATTGTTAACATTCGTGCATGTGTCTGAAAAAGGGACTTTTCAAAGCTGCTTTTAGATGAACTGTGAATATTAAGCAGCAGATCCACCGGTAGCTGTAGGACACCACTTCTTAAATTCTGCTGCCATTAAGCTCCCTGGGTCTGCCTTTGAGAGGTATTAGTGTTCTGTTGCACACTTTGAGATGCTCAATCCATGGATAATGGATCCAAGAAATGAACAGCAGAATTAGGGTGAGAGTGACATGACCTCAAAGTGATGTAGCACATGCTGGTAGTAAGACCCCTTCCATGTAATATACTCTTGGGATAGTGCCTGTAGCATGGGATCATATTTTTTTCAGCTGTGAAGCCCAAAATATTCTTCTGGAAGTGCTGGACCCTTTGGCTGTGTCACGGAGAGGTGGCTCCAAAGCAAAACTATA
>VYXB01004880.1:250070-278474 GCA_013397135.1 Pachyramphus minor
TCCTCTTCCTCTTCTTCTTTCTTCTTCTTCTTTTTCTTCTTCCACTCAAGAGCTGCAGTGAGAAGGCAGGGGGTGGTGCCCCTGTGCCCTCCTGGCCATGATGTGCCAGGCCAGCACAAGGTCCATGAGGCAAAGTCCATGGTGCTTAGGCTGGTCTCCTAGGAGGGCACCTTTAGNAAAAAAACCAAACCAAAAAAAAAGACTTCTCTTCTGCTTCAAAGGCATAGAAAGCTAAATGAGCCATTCTCATCATCTCCATTTTGCTCAGGAGAAGTGGTTAAGGTCTTTTATTTTTCATCGCCCTCTTCTCCCCTTGTTCATGATGAGGAAAAGAAAAAGGCAACCAATTAAATATCTGACGTGGAGGAGCTGCAGCCTTTCTTTGTGCAGAAGTATCTCGATTCTCACGTGTTTATTTTCATATTCAGTTCCCTATGCTGAGTTGATCTCTTATTAATTGTTAAATGACTGCTCTGCAGTTCAGTTATGGAAATGATTTCTACTTCAGTACCACTTGCCCTTGAATTGAGAACAGGAGGTCAACCAAAATTAGATAACTTTTCTTTGAACCTTTTATCTTTCTGAAAAGAGATACCGTTCAACATGATGCCTGTCAAGAGGACTGTGAATTTCTGTGCTTTAAAGCAATCCTTGTGGCCAGGCTGTTTTTGGGGTCATGTTGAGAACTGGTGTGGTGATCTGTCCTGATTAGACTTTTAAACAGATGGATACAGGTGTGGTGCATTGACTTGTAGTGCAGAGTTTGTATTCTATTGCCTACATTCATTGCCAGGATTCATTTTGTAATTGCAGATTGAATAAAACAAAGTTGTAATATTAACTGAGGCAAGAAGAGCTGTGTGGGCAGAGCAGACGGCCCCTTGGCTTCAGTGGGATTCTGCACAGGCATAAATGTCCTCCCACGCTCATCTCTTTTCAGGGTTGCACCTACAGCTTCAGCTTTCATTGCAAGCCTTTGCTTTTCCTCTTACAAAAAAGAGGCTGTAAAAAACCAAAAATGAGTTGTGTATTTTGCAGCAAATACGAGCAAGGACATATTCTGTGGTTTAAAAACAAAGCAAAGCAAAAAGGCAAAGAAAAATGCAAATCTGTAGCTTCTCCTTTCTTTTCAGAAGAGAACTGTGTTCCTCTGGTGTCTCCCTGCTGGCACATAGTGCTGATATTTTTGTGCATCTGATCTGAAGGTCACTGAAGTTAGTGCAGAGATTCACAGTGTCTTTAGCAGACTTTGCAGCACCCTGAGCAAGAGCTGCTGTTTTGCTGATAAATCCAAGTGTGATGCCTGTCCCGAGGCTTCGAAACAGCAACAGCAGCAGCGCTGGAGGGGCTGTAAACAGGCTGGACTACAGATATTGGGCTGCCCCCAATGGGAGGTTTCTCGTGGTAAATTGAAAGACAGCAGTTTGCATTCTAAAAGAAATGAGAAAAAAATACCAAAAATTATTTAGACCAATTTTTTTTCCCCACGGTTTGGCTTTTTTCCCCTTGTAAGTTCACGTGTTTGAATTCCAGAAAAGAAGCAAGCATGGTTAGTTTGGTCCCACTGAGAAGATGTGTCTGCAGTGGCAGCAGTCTGAGTGACCCTCTTGTCCTGATAAATTCTATTTTCAGATCCTAGGAAAGGGTGTAGATAAATGCCATAAAAGCAGCAAAAAAAGAGAAGCCTTTTTGTTTGGTCTGACCGCTTTGTCTTGTTAAATATTTTAAGAAAGAAAACCCAGCTGAACATATGCTGAACTGCAGGCATATTTTCAAGCCCTTGGTGCAGTGTTTATGTATTTTTAGATGAGCCCTTTTGCCCAAATGCCAGTAGCTTTTCACTCTTCATTTAGTGGTGTATTTGTGTATAATTCCAGATCTGTGGGATGCATGGTTGTGCCAGGGACAGAGGGTTAATGTTCCTGGGAGGAGGTGGAGATGCTGCTGGTGGTGTGTGTGCCTGGGGAGGGTCTGTTGTGCCAGGCTTGTGCTCTCCCTCCTCTGCATGGTAGAACACCCTGGAGCAAATGGATGCCTGGCATCGCTGAGCTGCGGTGCCATGGACACAGCCAGGAGAGATGTGCGTAAACAGCTGCCCTTGGAAAATTATTTCTGAAAAAAATGCCATTTTGTGGGCACGAAACCTATTTGCTGTAGCTGGGTTGTGCTGATCTAAGAGCTCAGGTGCAGGAATATAGGGACCTTATTAATATGGGACTTTTTGAGGGCAGTTGCTGTTACGAGACACAGATCAGCAGAGGATTTGCTTGGCCTTTACCAACCACTTGCGAAACTTGCAGCAACCAAAATAAACACTGTTGTACTTTTAGTTCAGCTCCGTGTGTTCAGCTGCATGCCCTGTACACCCCTCACCTTCTCTTGTTTCAGGCAGTCTGGGTGCCTTTTAGACCACAGGGCAAGTATGAACTGTTCAGAAAGGAGCAAAAAAGAAGGTTTTAAACACATCTTATTCCAAAGTGCTGATTCAGAGTAATTCTAATCTTCAGTCTCTTCTCTGAGAAAAACAGGTATGGTCTTGACTGAAGACTGGTTGGAGGGGAAAAGCCAAGGTCTTCCAGCCATTGCCATGAACAGGAGCCAGCATTGTCTGTTCCCATGGAAAATAAATTGTTTTAGGATTATAGAACCGTAGAATGGTATGGGCTGGAAGAGGATATTCATAGAGGATATTAATTTCTACTCAGCTTTTATATTTGGTGTAATACTTTTAGGCAGGACATTAATGGATTCTTGAGTCATTTATGTAAGAGATAAAGTAAAACATTAAAGAGCTGCAGGGGAGCAAGAGAGATCTGTTTTGGGGATGCTAACCACGTTATTCAGCCTGCAACCTGATAGTACACTCAGCCAGAATATGCCAGAATCCCAAGTCTAGCAGCCTCCTAAAGGTCAGGAATTCTCCGCTCAGGTTTTTACTGTATTGTTTAACTGTGTGATTATTTTTAAATGCAGTTTACTTAAATCACATTGATGGAGTTGGTATAAAAGTAATTTTTAATCCCACAGTTCATTCCTGTTTTCCTGCCAGTATATATTGCAGTAACAGAGAGGAACATGGCTGACGTTGTTTTGATTAAATAAAAATATTGTGTTAAAAGCACAGAAATTTCCTGATGTAATGAGAGAGTTAACCAAGTGCACAGTCTTGGTGACACCCTGTAACAAAAACATGACCCAGTGGCAAGGAGGGTTTGGTGCTGTGATATGGTACCTTCCAAAACATGGAAGAAAATGGTAAATAATAACATAAAGTAGTTGAAACTTAATTCTAAGAAAGTTTTAGGATGCTGAATGATGCTTGATTTTAATTTACTGGCCATGCTGAATGAATCCCGTGTTACGTAATAGTTAAAATGTAATGAATATGAATTCCAGGTCTGATTAATGTGCTTACTGGAGTAGATGAATTTAGGGTAAAAGCAGAAGATACTTCAGTAGGGGCTTTCTTTTTCTTGGACTAATTTCTTACTGCAGTGAAGTGGTACGAGGTTGAAAAAACAGAGGCTCGCCCAGGTACTTGGAGATGAAACACATACATGTTTCAGCTCTCTGAGCCAGTCTTAAAAACACCAACCACACAAAGTACGGCACAAGAAAACAAGTACAGCTGTTGAGCAAGATGGAAAAACACAGATCAGGACAGGAAGGCAACAAATCATAAGTGAGGAGGGGCATTTACCCTTGGAAGTCCCCTGCAGAGAAGTTCCAGAGAAGAGCACATCACCTTGCAGTGGTTCCACTGAGAAACTCTTCGTCAGTGAAGAGCTGACACAGCAGACAGAGCTTGAATTAATGATGATGGAGCTTTCTCGTCGCTGGCATCCTTGTGACCACCGGCAGTGGAAGGACTACCAGTGCTGGGGGAGCTGAGCTGAGCCAGCGAAAAACATGATCAGGAAGATGACAGCCTGATACCCTGCCAGAAACGTGGTGTATTTCCTTTTAGTTTTTAGATGCATGTGTTGATTTAAATCTCACACTAACACAAAGGTGATTTAGATTTCTTTATGATGTCTTTGTGTGCCTCTCTGTGCAGTTTGGTGAAGCTTGCAGGTATCACCTTTTTTTTTTTTTTTTTTGCTTTTAAAACCTCCTAAGTCCTGCTAAATATCCATAGGCATGGACTGGGGCATCCACATGGAGAAAGATAGATACACACAAATTTAAAATATATTATTTTACTGTTGCTCTAAGATTGCATCCTATGGCAGACACTGGAATTGCAGAGGATCTCCAAAAGCTCCCCAAAAGGAGGAAAAATAATATGAAACTTTCAGTGTCCTTTACACTTTTAGGGTGATTGGGAACACAGGATCACAGCTCTCTAGAGCTGTATTGCCTGGTTTATCTTCTTGTAAGGACGAAACTGCCATGTCTGAAGGACAGGAGAAGAGCGGGACTTTCTTCCTTGTATTCACACAAAGTGATATAAATCTCTGCAGCCCATCTGCATGGAGGTCTCTGAAGCATGCCAAGTGGAAACAAAGTTTGTGCAAATGAGAGTCAGAGAGCAAATGCATTTCTTAGTGATTTTAACTCTGTTTACACCTTTGTTTACATAACAGCTGGCTCAAGACCCAACCAGAGCTGCGTACCAAGACAGTGTCGTTAGGCTAAGCAGGTTAAGTGATTTATTTGGCACACCATTACACCTGTTCACTTCAAACCAGTCAAGCAGCAGAAGAAAAATGCTCGTGTTAAAGATTAAACATCCCACGCTTATTGTTTTAGGGTGTGAAAGAACTCGAACTCAGCTGTGCTTTCAAAGATGCTGTAATTCAAATGAAAACAGTCTTGATGTGCTTTCTTTGTCAAAATGGTGTCTATACGGGCAGAGAGGAAGTCGGGGGAGTGTGTGTTTTTGGTTTATTTTTTATAAACAGTTTTGGTACAGAGACATCTGACTTTTCATTCCTGCACCAGCAGCTAAATCATAACACTTTTTGTTCTCTTATCAACTCCATTCCTTTCTAAAGAAGGCAATAGTGGTGGCAATGCCTTCAGTTAGGATTAACCAACCCTATATTTAGTGACCATCAACTCTAACCAACTTACACAGTTGGTATTTCCCATGCCAGGTTGAATCCTTCCCCAAATTGCTTTGCCCCTTTGTATCCAAGGTCAAGACTAGGAGGGAAAAAAAATGTTCTGAGTGTTCCTCCTTAAATATCTTTCTTTATATAGGAAGTGTCCTAATGGTTTTTTGGGGGAAAAAAACCCTAAAACTTGGAAATAGTAAGCCCAAGGTTTATAACAAGGTCAGAAAGGTGCCTCATGGTGCCCTTATGAAAAAGAATTGACTTACAAATTCAGGAGCCTTTGAACATCTTCTTTGTGTGTCTTTGATAGAGATTTTGTCCAACACCTCAATTCCAAGAGCATTTTGCATAAATTGAGCATGTTCCTAAGTGGAAATGCAGTCTCTGGATGCACTGGGCACTGCTGCAGGTACCTGGCTCTGGGTTCAGGCTGATGAACAGGCTATGCCAGGGCATTGCCCAAAGGTTAGAGACAACCTCCACTGAGACAGACAGTGAAGCGGGAAAGATCTCAAACTGCAGCTACATCAGAGGGATTGGAGGTTCTGCATCTGTTTACCCACTTACCAAGTGCTGAAGTGAAGCAGATGCAGCTTCATGGGGCAGATTGACCTTGCACCCTGAGCATTGGTGTTCACTGTTGGCACATCGGGCTCAGGAGGAAAACCAGGCTATTTTTAAACCATCATTATTAACCTGTTTCAGTCACTCCACATTTGTGAAACTGGTTGACTACTGGGATGGAGAAATCACTGATAATTGCCTATGAAATTCACAGTTTTATATTTATTGTCCTTAACTGTGGACAGACAGGAGACCAAAATACTATGTACATTATAGAGAGTTAAACACACACCACTCTTTGGTGAGGGGGAGCCCTAAAGGGTTTTCCATTCTGTTGAGCTCCTGTGGTGGCCAGTGACTGCAGCAGATTTTATGGGGTAACTTGAGACTCAGGTAGTCAAAGATGTTGTAAAAGGGTGTCAGAGGAACCAGGTAAGCAGGCTTAGCAAACAGCAATCGATCAGGTAAGCCCACATAAAAGTTACATGTGTAACCTTCCAAGGAGTCATCCATAAATGAGAACAAAATTTGCATTTTGTCAGCATGAACAGTGAGTTGTTTTTTTTCTGGATTGTGTTGGTACCAGCAGAACTCTGGCTTCTGTAACCTTCCCTTTCAGAACCCACAGCAAGCTGCCCTATAAAGTGGCTCAGCATTAGGGTGATTGAGGGCTCCTTCACCAATGAACAGAAATCAGAGATCACTAATCACTACCTGTGCTAGACATCCACCATTTGTTCATTGTCAGCCCCTCTATTTGTACATTGTGGTAGGATGTTTTTAAGTGGAAGTGTGGACAAGTAACTCCTGTAATAAGGAGTTTGTGCAGGGGCAGCACACAGGGCAGAAGACTGTTCTCTGGGTAGGATGTAGGGAATACACAAGGTTAAAGCAGGTACAGATCAAAGTGTTTTTTTAAATAAAATCAAATTTTTTTAATAAAATCATTTTTTTAAATAAAATCAAATTGGCTTACAGAAAGCAATTCAGGCTAATATCACCAGTTTGAAAATAGCACAGCCATATAGAAAGTGTGTAAGACTTTCATAAAAGCACTGTCTTTTTTGCTTGTTGATTATTAAGAATAATATTATTCTTGTTAACTCTTTGATATGAAACATATAAAAGATACACAGTAGGCTACCTTCTAATTAGTTCTACTAATAATACTGATTAAAGTGTGCTTTGGGGTTTTTGTTTTAACACTTCCTGAAAAGAAACCTGTGCTTTCAAAAGACACAAAGAGCAGCAGGTTAAAGCATGTGCACCTCTATATCCATAAATGCTCATTTTTCAGTCAGGGTGTAAAATACGAGGTAGACTGTTTTCAGGAGGCTGATAATGTAAAAGGAATGACATTACATTTGCTGTGCAGTATCAGGGACTTAGTTTTATCCTCCTGGAATTGTTCCAGTTTCTGCAATCCTTTATCTGTTTAATCTGTGATATTACAGGCTTGATGTTACATTAAAAGTATTAAAAAAGCTGCAGTCGAGTTCACATTTTTTTCTATGGGGATGTAATAATAATTCGCTTAAGAGGTTCCTGGTTCATGTAATACCAAAGTAATGGAGAATTAAAAGGCACTTTCTCTTGCACAAATATCTGTGCTTTATTTTATACAGTATTATAGAAATGAATTGCATTTTGCTTCAGAGTTTTTGAAGGCCATGATTATAGATTTGCAGCAAAAATAGCTCAATGAATTTAGTATTGTCAGAAATGTGGTCCTATGAAATCAATGGATTGCCATCCATTCCATTTTTTTCCTGGAATTATCTAGACTTGCTGTCATTATCATATGCCTCAGTATATCCTGCAAAATATTAATGAATACAAAAATAACCTCTGGAGTTTGCAGTGAGATCACGATTGATTCAATGTGATAGAAGATTTGATGCAGCGTCTCACACTTTTACCATTCTACTTTGGTTTGTGGCAGCCCTGGTTTGTTTGGTTTTTTATCCTTTTTACCATTTATCAGATATTCCCAAGATGAAATTTAGATGGCAGAAATAAATCACTCTCATAAACATCTGACATGAAATATTTCCACCCAGTGAAATCACCAGTTTAATGTGGTATTACTGTAATTTTTGGAGAAGAAAATGTAAGGTCAAATGCAGTATTTGTCTTGGTTTTGGGTCATCCATGCAAGAGGAAGTGCAGTTCAGTTGCATATTTTGACATTCCTGCTGCAGATGTGTGCATGGAAGAGTCACTAAAGCCACACAGAACAAACCCCAATACCTCTTACCCAGGCAGCCCTGGTGAGTCACCTGGGAACTGTGTGCACCAGTTGTCAGGGAGAGGCCACCCAAAGAAAGCTTGGGAAGCAAGTGATAGTGCTGAGTTTATCAGGGTTTATTTATTTTTTGCTATCAGACAGTACTATAAAAAATTCCCACAGTACTGAGTAAGTAAAAATAGTCTACAAGGAAGGGAGGCTTCTGCTATAAAGCTTGGCAGCATTGTTGCAAAAATGACTTTTGGATGTGCCTTTTCCAAGGAGAATGTGTCCTTGCACTGTTACAAAGTGTCTAACTCCCATTTTGAATTTCTGGTTATGTTGGGACCTTTTTTTGGTTTTTATTTCTTTTCTCTTGCCTTTTTTTGGAATGGGAGAGAGTGTTTGGAATTTGCTTTTCTTTTCCTGCCCCTACCCCACCCCCCATTATTTTCTTTTGTTTGATTGTTTGTTTTTTAATTAAGATTTGCACTTCTTTATCAATGAAAGCCTCTAAGCAGGTCCAGCTAGACCTTGAAAATAATATAATAGAATCTTACTGTTTCTGTCCACGTTAGAGAAATAACTCTAACATTTAATGCCTCCTGGCAGTGGCCAGGGCTATTTGCCAGCTTCCTTTGAACGCTGGAGCCAGTGGGTTCCACAGGCAGCTCCCTCCTGCTGCTTTAGAGACACCTTTGCTCCCCCAGCTCCCAGCAGTGCTGATGTGCCAAGGAATGACTGAAGAAGCCACTTTGTACTTTCAATCTATTGACTTTAAAACCATCCAAGTGACCCTGACAGAGCACTGTGTAAAAAAAAAGTTAAAAGGACTTGGGACTGGTTTGTATTTTTTTTTACTTGCCAAGTGAAGGTGCAGTTCCTGCTGTCAGATCTCTGGGTTTCCTCACTGGCTCTTTCCAGAGACTTTCTTTTTCAACTACAGTTATAATCTTTTAGGGATTCGGAAATAAACCCAGGGATAACTGAGAATGTGCAGTTCTTGCTTGTGAGCCCAAGGGGATGATTGTACTGGCTCAGGCAAAACCTGCTCTGGTGCTGAGCTGGCAAGGAGGAAGGAAGGCATAAAATGGGAGCTGATAAGGTAAAGTTGGCCATTATTGTCCAGCAATCCACATGGACCTGTTGGAATGAGGTCAGAGGGGCATGACGAAGATGGTCTGAGGGCTGGAGCTCCTCTGCTGTGGAGACAGAGAGGGTTTGCTATGAGATGGTTCAGCCTGGAGAAGAGGAGGCTCTGGGGAGACCTTAGAGCCCCTTCCAGTAGCTAAAGGGGCCACAAGGGAGCTGGAGAGGGACTTTGGACATGGAGTGTCATGGACTGACAGGACGAGAAGGAGTGGTTTTAAACTAAAAGAGAGTATGTTTAGAATAAATACTGGAAAGAAATTCTTAACTGTGAGGGTGGTGGGGCACCGGCACGGGTTGCCCAGAGAAGCTGTGAATGCTTCATCCCTGGAAATGTTCAAGGCCAGTTTGGATGGGGCTTGGAGCAACCTGGTGCAATGGAAGGTGTCCTTGTGCAGGGCAGAGGCTTGGAACAAGATGAGCTTTAACTTCCCATCCCACCCAAACAAACCTATGATTCTGTTATTGATTTTCCTGCTGAAATGCTACTACACTTGTAACTTGGGATAATATTTACAGAGTAGTCCCTGAAGGTGTTTTACTAAGGTAGTATTTACATGGAATTAGCGAATTTGGAGGAAGTGGGGGAGTTGACATCATCAGATAAATCAGATTTTTTTCTAACCCTAACTTGTCCTGCTGAAGCAGGTTGTATCTAAGCCCACACACATATTTTCTTTCACTCCAGAGAAGCAACCTCTTAATACTTGTTTGCAAAAGTGGGTTTACTCTGAAATTGGTATCCGTTTAATTAATGCATTGGTAACAAAATGACGTTTGCTTCTGCTCGTTGGTGTTTCTGGAGAAGATGTGTGTGCTGTGAATTCCCAGGCACGTTTCCTGTGTGATTCGAGCCGGCCACAAGTTCAGCCTTGGTGACGTCTTGGGACCGGCTCCTTGTTTTATTTGTCCCCCGCTGGCTTTCCTGTTTGCAGCCTAATGTGCTTGTATTGTGAGCGGTCAGATACTCATCTGGTGTTAACACGTCGCTGGTTTAACCATAGCCCTGCTGCTTTGATGTGAGCCCAGCCCACGATCTCTGAGGTGGGTTTAAAATCAAAGTCAAAGGTTGGCTTTAGATATGTATTTACAGAGATAATTCTGTTTGAAAGAAAACGACTGGTTAGCTTGTGGCTTTATATACCCTTGTGTTTCTTCTGCATATAAAACAAGTATTGTTCAGACACATAATCCTGCCTGGACTCCTCGGGGGAGCCATGGAATTCCACTGGGCTGGCCAGCGATGCCTGACCTCTTCCTGGACTCCTCTTGCTGCAGGTCAGCTTGGGGTGAGCCAGGTGGGATCTGCAAGTGACTCCTGGCCCACCACCTCTTCTGCACAGGACACTGAGGCACCTGTTCAGGTGGAAAACTATATGTTGTTGTCCCCGGGCATATTACAGTACCATATGTTATTGTTTTGGAGCTATTCCATGCTGGTTTCACTATCCAACAAGTGTAAGGTTTGACAGCCATGACTCCAGAGTCTTTATCTGTGATACACTCACATAATATATACTTGGTGGTTTTCCTGGCTAACAGAGGTAGAAGTTTTGCTTAAATGCAGAATATTTTGTGATTCAGTAGGAAAAATGATGTGGAGTAAAGAAAAAAAAAATATTGCTTAGCCATGAGGAACTCAGAAGTTGTTAACAAGCAACAAAATTTGTTTCTCTGGGAAATGTTGTGCTAGAAATGTCTTTGATTCACCCTTTCACACATCTGACTAAGAAGTAGAGAAGGAAGTTCCTTTTTATTTTAATCACATGTCACTGAATGGTTGGGCTTCAGTCCGCAAAAAAGAGGCAACACTTCTGAACTCTTCTACTTTTGTTAATAACTTTTATTGAAAGTCTGAGCTCTGCAATTCTTTTAATTAAGAAAAAACCTTCTGTTAGTAAAGAACTTTGCTTACCACAATCTCAAAACCTGATAATAAAAACAAGGTTTCCTTGCTAACAAGTGAATGCATAACTGCAGCTGTAAAACTTTTATCAGCTAGTCCTTCCCAAAAGCAGTGAATGTCTTTTCTGTCTCTGTTGACCAAAAAAATAGGGAAGGCTGAAAATTAATGGGGGTTCTTAATCACAATGAGAGGTACCAGGATGTTTGGAGGCACTTTGCGTTTTTGGTGACATTACAGATCGGGTTTTTTACTTATGCAAGGGACAGCTACATCTTTAAAACATCCTAATCAAAGGCAAAACCTTAGACAGGAGAATAAAATATATTCCTGAGCAATGAAATTGCATTGAATCCCAACCTCTGCAGAGCAAATGACTGCATTGCCTGCACCAAAAGGATCAGACCTAAAACCCTACAATACTCCCATTGCTCCAAGAAGCAGCTGCCTGGGTACAGAAGTCCAGAAGTACTTGGCTGGCTGGTTGTGTTTGCACACAGGCATCAGAAGCCGATGCTTTTTCACTATCTAAAGAGTGTTTTCCTGGTAATTCAAGATGGGATAATTCCTTTACAAAGAACCCTTAATGATCCTACATGCACCACGTCAAGTTGAGATGGCTTTTAAGAGTGGGTCTGGCGCCTTGGCTGGTGACTTTAAAACGCAGCTGCATTTCGTGTGAAATAGGATCTAACTGGACAAACCCTGTCCAGTTTCAGACTGTCTCGGTTTCTTGAATGCTGTGGTGCTCTCCCTGTGTGAAGGTGGAGTTGACTCCCTCTCCCTGTGATACTGGAAATGAATATGAATATAAATAAAATCATATGGGAGTTCAGAGAAGTTTCTTTTTGCTGTTCCAATACACTGGCTAAAAGTTAAAAATACTAGATGTATCAAAGTTGCTAGAAACCATTTTAAGTAGCTGCTCAAACTGATGGCATAGAGGACTATTGTATTTGATAAAGTTTTCAGCATGTGAGGATTGGTTTTCTAAAAATACAAGGGTTTTTTTAAGTATAGTTACTAATATAGAAAAAGATGTGCTTCTTTTAGTCGCTCATATAAATATTTTTGCAGCACTCTGCTGTTGCAGCTCCTAGAAAACCTGATTCAAGTCTGGGGGCAGTTTGTGTTTCTTGGATGTTTGTTTTGCAGCTCCTTTTTATAGCCCAGGCTCAGGAGTGAAACGGGAGGAGGGGTGGGAGAGTATGTGGGGGAAAAACTTTGACAGTCGCAGGAAATGGATGTCCATTCCTACACCTTCCTGAAAGCATCCGGCTTTCCAGCCTAAAGGTGGGGGTGCAGGTGCTGTTCCCATTGCACAGGACCTGCTCTCACAACCCCACTTGTGCACAAAGACCACGTCCCACCCCCATGAAGGGCTCAGCTGAAGTCTGGGTTTCAGCCTGGGCAGCAAACGTGCTGGGCTTTAGAACTTGGAGTCACTGACTGATTTGTTCCATTTTGGTTTTGCTCAACTCCAGAGGGTCTGAGTGGGCTGAATTATTTTTTAACAATAAGAAGTATATCAAAAGGGACGCCTTGTTTCTTGCTAACCATGAACAGAGATACCAAATTTGTTCTTCTCCTGGAGGACACCTTAGGGAAGCAATAAGGAAGTTTGAATGTCACTGCTCCATCTTATTTTGTCTTCTTTTTTCTCATGGAGGGTATAAACTAACAAAGCATTAAATAAAACTGAAGCTCGATTCTGAGCAGCCTGATTTTCAACTCTCTTGGTCAGATTTTAGGTTGGTTCACTTGAGAGTGGATAACCAGACACCATCCAAGCCACATGGGAAAGTTATAGCTGCTTCATAGCTAAAAGTATGCTCAGCTCACTTACACTTGGATGAAGTGGCAATGTCTTTGTGTAATCAAAGAGTTTCGTTTTGAGCAGTTCACATGCCTTTCAGCTGACAACACCTGAAGAGGGGGAAAAAAAAGTCCTCCTTATGCCTTCAGCTCATGCAAAAACATCTCCAGATCTAGGCACCTCAGTCTCCTCCTGTCTGCTCACACTCCCCGTGTGATTAAGCCATAAAATCAGCTTTAACAGACCTTAAAGGTTCCGTGGGCAAACCCTGGCCTGATTTCGTCTGTTGATGGTCTCACATGACTTGGGGTACAGAGTTGTGGCTGGAAAGCCTGAGATGTCAACAGGAGTTTGGCCTTTGAGGTCGTCTTGTCGAGGACCAGGACCCAGGGCTGCATAAGCTGCATTTTAAGATGAGGCTGGATGTGGCACTGAGTGCCATGATCTAGGAATCACAGTGGTAGTGGATCAAGGGTTGGATCTGATGATCTTGGAGGTCTCTTCCAACCCAGTTAATTCTATGATTCTATGATAACATGGCAGTGCCACTCCTTCCCTGAAAGGTCAGGGTAGAAATCAGCCTGTGGCTGAAACGCATGTGGAAGAAGGAGAGGTCAGGTTACAGAGAGGAGCTGTTGTCAGATCTTGTCTGTGAAACGAGACTTGTAATGTGTTATAGATACTGGGATTATTTTGGGGTGGTGAGAAAAGCTTCTCCTGCAGTAGCTGTTCTGTGAAAGACAGCTCAAGTCGTTTTCCTAATCGGGTCTGGGAAAACAGGGATGCTAAAACTGGGGAGATTTAGCAGGAGCTGAAGAGGCATTTGCTTTGCAGTCCCAGTTTGCAGCAGTTGCACTGGTTGGGCTGACACTGTCCAGTGTCATTTCAGGGGAGAATGGTCAACTGCAGCGGGGGTCTGTGATCTGTTTTCTGCATGATGCTTCACAAGGCCTCAGGGGTTAACTAATGGATTCCTTGAGATTTGACTTTTCCAGTGCTTCCTACTCAAGGAATGTTTTGAGAGGTACTTCAGGGCAGGAAAATATTCAGGAAAATACAAGGAAGCCCACTGCCAAATGGAGTTAAGCTGTCAAATTCCTCACCAAACGTTTCTTTCTGCACAGTGATCAAATGTAATAATTTTTCTCAAATATTGTTCTTGCAATTTTGTTTTGTAGGAATCAGAATTTCTCTGTCTGGAGTTCGATGAAGCCAAGGTGAGCCAGATGCTGAAGAAACTCTCAGAAATAGAGGAGAGTATGACTTTGTTGACTCAGACTACTTAACCAAATAAAGAGGTTGCAACTTAGAAAAAAATGGCCCTTGGTACTTTTTCATAATTCCTGTTTCTGCACATAAAATATGGTGACATTGGTTAAATTATAAGTGGATGATGCATTCACAACCAGGCATGGGCTAAGTTGCACTGATTTCTCATCCACTCCTCCTGGCCTCTTCACCAAGGTGGCAGCAGCATTGTTTGCACAAAACTTTGCATAACCAAGCCTTAGAATGTAGCATAGCTTTTCTTTTTTACCCCTCAGTCAATTTTGGAGTCTTCCAGATGCAGTAAGTGCTGGGCCGGATGAACAGCAAAGGTAAATTGGCCATTTGTGTCAGGAGAGAAATGAGCAGAAGAAACAGGCAGATTAGGGGGTACTCATGTTTATCCTTCCAAACCATGGGCTTTATAGGACAAATCCACCTGGGTGAACTCTGTCTGCTTAGAGCTTAAACCCCAGGAGAGCAGATGAAGTGCAGCAGGTTCAGGGATCAGAGACACAAACACACATTTCTCTAACGGGGAGCCCCTGAGCTGCTGAGGATTAAGTGTGTGAGTTGGGCAGCCTGGCTGGCCTGTCCAGCCAGACCTTGCTGGTGCTGTGGGGAGCCAGGGGACAATCAGGGGAGTATCTCTGGAGCAGTGGGAGGGGCTGGTTTCCCAAGAGGAGCAGTCCTCCTGCATGTGCAGATCACCTGATCCAGCTGCTTCTGGCGATCCTTCAAAGCCACTTCTGATGTGCTTTCCCCAGGACCATCAACCCTCATCAGCCTTCTGGCTCTTGAGCTGAAAGATTGCAGCCCTGGCACCGAGCAGCACGGTGTGTTTGAGAGGCCAGTGCTTTGTCAGAGCACAGTTTAACTTGGCTGCTCTTAGTCCTGTTTGTCACGGTTTGTTTTGACCTGAGAAAGCCTCAGATTAAACCCAAGGGTTCTAATGTGTGTGTGCACGTTCAGCTTGGAATGTGGGTAAAAGGAAAATGCCCTTGGCAACCTGGCAGGCTGCAGCCCCATCGATAAAACAGTTGTGTGAAGGAAGCTGAAAGCAGGGGCGGATAAGAGGCACCACGGTCTGCACTGCCTGGGTTGCTGTGGCTCTGGGCAGTTGTGGGTAGTTTCCCACATCTCTGTCATAACTGCAGAGCAGCCACTGCCCTCCAGGGGAAAGAGGCCTGACAGAAGTGTTTTCAGCATCGTGTGTTTCCGTCCAGGGGTGTGATCTTGTCATCCATGTCATAGCAGGGGGTCTGACCACACTTCGCTGCCTTATCAGGGCAGGAGGAACTGGAGGGGCTCTCTGGGCAGGCTGACACCCTCACAGAGAACGAGGGTCCCTACAGGAGAGCTGCCTGTTGGTCCGTAAAAGGGGGAGGATACTGCCTCGCTGGTTTGCTTTGTTACTTATCCAGAAGGTGTGCACACACATTTGGTTTGGAGGCTGCATTGATTCTTCCTGTTTTATATCAGCTTCGCAAGCAACCTCCTCCTGAGCTGAAATTACACTGAGGGCTTGTACCAAGATAGAGATGACAACCTAAAATGTTCTTGTGCCATAACTAAAGTACTCCTCATTGCTTCTCCTTGTGAATTTATTGCTTGTGGAGTTGCCAGATTGTACTTGGACGCGAAATCTCTTCAGAGCAAGGGAAGGGCACCTTTTCCCATCTGCGTGGTCGGAAGGGAAAGCATCACTCAAGCCAATTTGTGTCACTGCCCAGGAAATCACCGTTTCCTTTCCTGTGCCTGTCCTGCTGCTGCCTTGTCTCTTAGAGCCACCTGATTCTCCCCTCTGTCTCGTGGAGGGACTGCACAGCCCACAGCACCTCCATTTCCCCACTTGCCTTCAGCTGATAACTTTTGAGAGAGGAACTGGTCTGTAACCACCAACTGATCCTCGCACTGGTCACCAGCTGCAGCACCGGCGTGAAATGAGTGGTTTGTGATTCTCTGAGCTTTTCATTTGCATTTTCAACAAAGTTCATTAAAGTGTTTTCTGTGTTTTAGAGCAGTTCAGTTTACAAAAAAAAAAAAAAAAGATTAGGGTCAGAGAAGGATCATGTTCTTAAGTAACTTGCACTGTGTCAAACATGCTTATTGTTTTATTTTATCATGGTCAGAGGATAGGAAAATGTGCTATAAATGGAAATTAAAGAGAAACAAACTGGGAACAGATGTCAGGAAGTATTATTTCATGCAAAGAATATAAATATGTGGAATGGCTAACAAGGCAAGGAGGCTGAGGCAGAAAAATCTTGGGGACATTTAAAGACATTGGATACTTTCCTAGTTGAAGTGTGAAGTTAAAAAGGGGTATATTTTTATGGGTGGATGCTTCTCTCTCTTCCTAATCCTCCCTCCACTGAATATCTACTGACCCCAATTTTCTTCTTGGTGGATCTTGGTAAACTACTGTGAAAAAAAAAAAAAAAAAGCTGAGTGTGTTGAGGACCACACTGCTCACCCCGTGGTGAGGGCAAAGAAGTCACTGGGCAGCAAAATTGTTCCTGCTTCACAAAATTTGATGCGGGGAGGGAAAGAGGATGCTATGCTTGCCCAGACTCCTGCAGTCCTCAGCTGCTGCTGGGGCACAGAGGACAGATTTGCTCCTTTAGCAGGACCATTCCTTTCTACTGGGATGGTTTGTGTGTGTCCATCCATCTGTCCCTGCCTACAGTGTTCTGAACCTATGGGCCACTTTCAGCTGAACTTGGAGGAGATGACAAGGCCTCCAATGCCACTCTGCTTTGCTTTCTCAAGTGAAAGGCTCAATCACCCATGAGATTCACGGACCTCACTTGCTATCTATGGTCCTGCTAAATATCTCTGTGCTGTTGGCAAGTGAGAGCTCTTGTATGTGCAGGAGAGATTTCATATTCCACCCCCAAAGCCCAGATAGCAGACTTAGCCTGAATGCATGGCCAGGCAGCTCCTGCAGTGGCTGGGGCTGCACGTGGATGCTGGCTCCTGCATGGATGCAGCCAAGAGACACCCCAGCACAGCTATATTCAATCCAAATATAGTGGTGTCATCTAGTTTTGGAAACCACTGCTTCCTGCCATGACACCAGCTCCTGTGTCTGTGCACTAAGCCATTGTGACACCGGGGCCGTCACCTCCTTCTCCTCTTCCTTCAGTGAAGCAGCCACGTGACAGTGTGCCCCAAATCCAGCCTGCCAGGCAGCTTGTAGCTTTACAGCAGCTCATTTAAGCCTCCAAATGAAAGTGAGGGCGATGGGGAAGCAGCGGGAAGAAGGGCTGAAGGAGGGCACCTGCCTGAGTCCCATCTGAGAGAGGTCTGTTTCTCTGCCTGATCCTCAAAAGCAGCCGGGGAAGATGCTGGGACACGCCTCTTGCCACACTCCAGCATCCTTAACCTTAGAGAGCTGCCTTTCACGCCTGCCCCCCTGCAGCTGTGCCTGCCTGCTCCCTGGTTTACTAACAACTAAAACCCACTTGTGGGGGAACAGCCACGTGGCTGGGGCGAGCTTGGTTTCGGCCAGAGTCTGGGTCCTTAATCTGACCTCCATCATTTTGGCAGAGGCCGGGCAGGGAGTGTCCGGGAAGGTACTGCCGGGGCAGGGGGCAGCACCCGGCGGCACCGGCAGCTTCCTCCCGCCCCACTTCTCCCGGCGGTTTCCTGAATGACAACTTGCAGAAGCCACCGTGCATGTGTCCTGCCGCTGAGCAAAGGCAGCTGCTGCAGCTCTGGCACCATGTTCCCGATGACTCACCCTACACGTGATGTGCAGCCCATCCCGAGCTCCGGCTGCCTCTCACTGAAGACTCACCAGCAGCCCAACTGTTTCAATTGTTGTTGAAACCTTCAGCGTGTTCTTCCTTACATGTCACCTTTTGCACCGCTAAAACACCCTGCAATGTATTTCTGCAATCGCTCCTTCTTTTCTGGGCATCCCTCCAAGTTGCCACTCGTTGTATGATCTGGTGCTCCCTAAAATATCTGCAAGTCCTGTTGCCTTCAATCACATGTTACACGATTGGCAAGCCCTGCACTCACACTCTGCTTGGCAAGACAATTACTCTTAGCACAGTTTTCTTTTTTCTTGCTCTGCATATGCCCAGAACTGCTGACTTTTTACAGTATTTTTCTAGGTGTATCTGTATTTTGAAAAAACGAATGGTTTAGGCACACCATGCTTTTCCAAATCCAAGCCAGGCAAGTGCTGTATTCCATAATGCTTTGGGCCATGGGAAGCAGCAGATGATGAGGCATATTTATTTTATATTGGTTTATTTACTTTCCCATTATTCCGGTTGCTTAGTTTCATTTTACATTTTTTAATTTATTTCTTACAGGTCCTTTTTGCAAGTGTAAATATTAACGTTTGTTCTGCTATTGTGTTTCATGTGGGAAGGATTTTGCCAGTGCCCATGGCCTCCTCATCTTATTGTGCTTTAACTTTTTTGATAAACTGGTTGATATTTTGAGAGATTTTCTTTCCTGTACGTCAGTTCTTTGTACATGTTGATAAAATAAATCATTTTTCTGAGGAGATTTCCTGATTTAAATATTTACTGACTGTTTGTAGATGCTCCAAGACGTTTTATCCGAAGACTCACACTTGCCGTACGTTGCTCACAGAAATGTTTTCTTCTCCTTCTGGGGCATTTCAGCAGTTTATTCATTCGATCCAAATATTTATAAAGAGGTGCTCAGTGCTGGGAACAGAGGGATCCTTTCTAAGGAGGGGAATGCAGTGGTCCTTTGCAGCAGCCGCTGACGACATTTTAATGCGTTACGTTTCATGTGGCTTGCAGCTGGAATAACAGACGGTGACTCCTCGCCTTGAAGCTGGGCCTGTTAAAATCGGCCTCTTAAATTATTACCAAATCCCTAGGAAGTGCGGCTTGGGGTGTCATTCAATCCAACGTGGAGGGTAGAACTGTACTCCTGGGTCTCCCTGTCCATGGCAGGAGGTAAAGGTGCCAGAACAGGGAGACAGGCGGCTGTCACCATCAGCGCTTTCTCCCCTCAGCACAGCAAGATACAGCTGTTTCTACCCACACAGGACACACAGGTTCAGCCAGTCCTTGCCAAAGCTGTGGATGAGTCCCCCCCTCTCCTCAACAAGGACATACACACACCAACAAAGATGCCTGTTCCCGGTAGCATGAATCCCGTGGGTGATCCCCAGGGCCACAGAAGTCCCAGAGGACACGGTGTGTCACCTCCCATGAAAAGGTGACAAGAGGGATGCAGCTACAGCCTCATCTGGTGCCAAATCCACCTCCAAACTGCCAGCACCACTTGGGAAGTGCTATTTTGGGATATCACCTGGGCTTGTTGTCCAAGCACAAAATCATGGGTGGTAGAGGCTGGTGCTGTGAAACTTTCCTCCCAGATGTAATGGGGTTGATCATCCCCATGGTCAAGTCCCCAGATGCCTTGCCCTTCGTCCTTGCTTTTAGTGGTAGCAAGGCAGATCTTGCAATGTGAGAAATTGCAGGAGAACAGGTTTGGAAGCACGTGAGAGGGAGTGAGCTGGGGCAGCTGGGGGTGGAGAGCCCACCTGGGGGGGTTTGACCCTGAGGCATTTTGCAGGTGGTCCTTGGGGTTATCACTGCAAACAGGACCCAAGGGGAGGTCCCTGAAATGCAGAGCTGTCAAAGGACATCTGCCAACTGGGAGGTAAGAAATACCTCTCCAAAGAAGTTTTCCTGCTTCTCGTTCCCCCTGCATGCAGGTGACTTGGAGCTTGCATTTTAATTCACTTGGTGGCCACAGCGCTGCAGCTCCAGCACTCAGCCATTACCTCTTGTAATGAGATGGTATTGGAGAATACACAATACCAGGTAATGGAGTAAATGGCATTTTTGGATGCCAGCAAGGGTCTCAGACCCTTAAGGAGTGACATTTTACAGGGGTGGATGGGAGAAAATCAGTGATCACAGCACAAAACTCAAAGCCATAGTGTTTCTGAGGGGAGCCCGGGAGGAAACAATCATTTGGGTTTGATGATATGTAATTTTTCTGCCATACTTCCTGAGCTTTCTGGCCAGTTGGCAGCCCTGGCTGATACAGCACTACCAGGAAATTACATTATATAGTGCATTTAGTAAGAAGTGGCACTTTTCCTGCCTTGTAAATGAAACCATTTATGGCATTAGAGTCTTCATGGCATCTCTGTTCCTGGCAGCAAAGGAAACAAATAAGCAAAGCCACGTCTGGAATAGATGGCAGGCTCAAGCAGAGAGAGGTGTCTGTTTGATCCCAGCTACCTGTGAGTGGTTCAGGCCTCTCCCTGTACTCTCAAAACACAGCAGCCATCCCCTCACCCTCTGCAAAATGTGGTGGCTTGGTGAGTTCTGGCCTCATCCAGGCATCCCCTTAAAATAAACTCACCACTGCAGAATCTCAGAACAAATCTGCATTTTTCTACGGCCGAGGAACACAGTGTGTAAAGTTAATCCTCTGTTCCAAGATCCTGCAAGGCAATGGTATGCAGAAGTACAAGGTTAAAAAAATGCCATCAAGAAGCAGGGGCTGGGAACCATAAATACCTTTCAGGCAGTCCTTAGGCACATAAGGAGATGAGCAAGCAAAGCAACTGGAATTTATAAACTTACATAATTAATTTTTCTTTGCAAGGAGGACAAACATTCCCATGTTCCAGCTCTCTCAGGGCCTTTGACAATTGGGCTCCTTTCTATAAATAATGTTATGTAAGTTTATACATTTCAATTAGTGCTTGTTCTAGCCTCTCACAGCCCAAGGATGTTTTCACTCCAGTTTATTATTTCAGCTGTGGATAGATCATTTTGCCTTGGTGCATCTGTAATGGGATTTAAATTAAGATGCTTGCAAGCAGCATAATAGTAGTGAAAGAGTCTTTGGAAAAACATTGGTAGATACCCAGTGAGAATGAAAGAGAGAAATTAACTTTACATTGCAACATCATACAAAATGTCTGCACCCTTCTGTGCAGGGCAGGAGCAGGATTTCTCTGTCTGAGGGAAGGGCAAGTGCTGTAATTGGGATGCATTGCAGGGCTGCTGGAGATATGGTGTAATGGCCATGGGTGTTTTTTCCCCAGAGCACAGGAACACCTCTGAGTCATCCTACAGCCCAGTAACTACAGCATGCTGCAATCAGAGCTGGCAGAAATGCTTAACCCCAACGGCTTAATCCCCAGCCATTGCAAATTAGCACAGCTCCATTAACTCCAGAGGGCTGTTTACATGGGGGAGGTTAAATATGTACAGGATCAGGCACAAAACCTGCACCAGTTGTGTCCATGGGGCAGTGGTTTACTAATTTACAAGGCAAGATCTCATCTGTGCTGTGTACTGGTTTCTGAAATTTTATTTATTTATCAAGTGAGCACATCCACGCCAGGGGGATTTCTCCATCAAGCAGCATGAGGAAAACCCTTCATTTACTCTGATTGTGTTGCTGATCCCAGTCCCTAATGCAGGAGGCATCTTCCTTCTGTGTCATTTTTCAGTAACCCATAGGTACGAGTCTAGATATCAAAGCTAGATATGTGGTTTATTTAATTTCCCTTTGTCCTGTTTTTATTTTTATTTCTGAAGTTTATCTGCAGATCCTACAATAACAAGAAAGAAGCTTTCCATCTCCTTCTTTGACATATTGTAATTCAGATACGCAGGGGGCCACATCCTGCACTGCAGGTGGGCTCAGTGTAATGTGGGCTAGGTAGCAATGAGTGTGTGTAAGTCAGCACCGTGGCACAGCAAATAGCCTCTGGCCTCTGAGGTGGCTTTAAGAGCATAAATACATGTGAAAAGGTTACAGGAGAACTGCAGGTCCTGGGGGGAATCAGGTGACCGCCTGGGAGAAGCCATCAGCAGCCAGATGGTGCAGGACAGGGGCTTCTGAGCTGGGAGTGAGGCCCCAGGGTGCTCTGCAAGCTGGGCACNTACCAGCATAAATGCATGTGAAAAGGTTACAGAACTGCAGATCCTGGGGGGAATCAGGTGACCGCCTGGGAGAAGCCATCAGCAGCCAGATGGTGCAGGACAGGGGCTTCTGAGCTGGGAGTGAGGCCCCAGGGTGCTCTGCAAGCTGGGCACCCAATGTGCTGGACAGGTCCCTGCACCCACGGGCTGACACAGAGGCTGCAAGCAGTAGTAGAGCTGAAACCAGGGCTTGCAACTGGTGTTCTGACCCCAGAGAGCTGGCACAAATCTCCTTCTGCATAGGACCTGATGAGTGCCTTGGAGGGTGCTCTAAAGCAGCCCACTTAGGTCCCACCCCAACCCTGCAGCTGTAAGAATGAAGCTCCTGAGACAGGGCCACCCTCTCCACCCTGGTTTTGGAGACGCTTCTGCTCACGCCACCCAAAGAAAGAATCACAGAATCCAATAGGCTGGAAAAGACCTCTGGGGAGCTCTCAGTGAGGAGTGCCAGCCCCAAGCCTGCTGGCAAAACACTCTGTGCCTCTGCCACTGGTCTGCAACTCCCGTGGGCTGAGCAGGATTTCACTCCGGTAGCAGCTGTGAGTGCTTTGCCAAGAGGTTGGGAGTGTCCTGAAAAACCTCCTGCGCACGGTGTTGGCGTAGATTCCTTTGCCACCCAGAAACAGCCAGCTTGGGTGTCAGCACCCTCCCAGGTAGAGGACTGGTTTTAATTGGAGTGGCCTTACCCAAGCTGGCACTGTGGGAGTCCAAGGGAAATCACACAGAAGAGCCTCATCCAGGAGATGCCTGAAGTCAAGATGATTTAAAAAAATCTAGGTGACATGTGAGGACTGGCAGTTTTCCCACATCTGAGATTTTGCTGGTCCTTAAAACTGTATCTGCTAAAAAATAAAAGCAAAGCAGAAGCGGTTCAGCTGAAGAGGGTCCAGTACATTTTCTCCGAAGTGTAAATAGCTTTCTCACCTTTGAAGAGGCTCAGCTGCAGCTTCTTCAGTTTTGCAGCTCTTCAGGTCTTGCTGCAAAACACTGTGGGAAGGCTGTGAGCTGTGGGAAGGAGAGGTGTAAGGAGCTCATGTTTCCGGGACACAAAAAAGGATGTTTTATATATAGCAGGTGCTTTTTTTTGCCTTTTTTTCCAAATAATTATTGCCTGGTTTCTGCTAGTATAGAAATTGAATTTCAAGTGGATTCTTCTCTATCCTCTTGCCTGCACTCTGCACTACTGTGCCTTCTGTCTGCAAGCAAAAGTAACCCCACTTGGAGGAAAACAGTGTATGTTACTGCAGCCTTTGTCTGAAAAAGGCAAGTATGTCCTCCTAGAGCACAGAAACACTGACTCTAATCCAAGCAACTCAGGGAGTAATTATTTTTTTTAAGTGTGAATCAATATGAGCACAAGGCAGCTCTGCCCACAGCTTGCAAATGGCAGCACACAACATACCGGGGCAAGTTTCTTCCCACAATCTCTATCCTGTCCTTCTTTGCCTGTACAGCCAACTGCAGTGCTCCAGAAGAAAAAAGTGGTGCTCTGGAGCACAGGGATGGAAGTGCCAATCTCTTCAACTTGGGTGGTTTTACCACAGCTGAACCTACCAGCCACATCTCCCCCATCTCACCAAGGTACAAAAGCAAAGGGAGGTGGGGCATCTACAGAGCATCTCTGTAGCACTTGCTCCTGCTGTGCTGGTTTGTAAGTGTGTGGCAGGGGGAGAAGGTGGGGAAAATGACTGTGTGAGGAGACCACTGAAATGTTGTGTTCATGTTGCTGGCAAGCCTTGCTAACAAACATTGCCTACCCTGGGAGAGGCTCTTTGCTTGTCTGAATTTCAGGCTCAGGCATTTGGGTGGGAAAAAACAGGTTCATTCCTGGAGAAACCCAGATGCTCCAGCTCCAACTGCATATCATCTTTCCTCTTTTATTTTATTCTTATTGCTGCTGAAGTGCTCACATGCCACAGGAGCGATCTTTAGGCTCCTGTTATTATTTAAATTTTAACTTCTTATCTCCTCTTCTCATCCTCTTTGATCACAGAAGCACACTCAGGTTAGTCCCATGATTTCCAGGTGTCCTCCAGCCACGCTAGTCTGTCCACAAAAATCAGACAGATCAGTGTCCTGGATAAGCTTTGGTCCATGACAGAAAATTAATTCCAGCTGCACTGGCCTTATGGGAGGGCTTTGACTCAGGAGAAACAAATGACTATTTACAAGAGGGAGGTTGGGAAGCATTCCAATAGATGTGTGCCTGCAGCCAGCAGTATTTTCATCCCAGGTGGTGAGTTTTGGAGTGGGGGCTGAGACATCATTAATATTACTGCATGTGGTGTGAGGGGCCTGGGACAAGCACTTCCATAATGTAAATGACTGCCAGTCCATTGCCCTGTGGAAAGGAGCTAGTGAGTGTTTCCAGTGGGATGAGTGCTGGTCCCTTGTGGAAAGCTGCTGTGGGGGACAAGCCAGCTGTGTTCACAAGGGTGGCTGCAAGCAGGAAAATCCTGTGCTTGCTGCTTTCCAGTACCTGGGGGAGGACAGGACGTGCCTGCAGCCACTGCAATGACTGAGAGATGTGGGATGGGACGTGCTGCGATGTGGCTCCCCCAGGAATGCAGCACATGGCCCCCTGGAGCGAGTGCCCCAAGGCTGGTCCCCATCTCTCAGCAGCCTGGCTCTCTCTGACTTCTTGCTCTTGCTTTGCTGCAGTGGAACAGGGAGAACAAGATAACCTTGAAGGTTTTATAACCTGAGACTCGTTCCTACTTCTCCTTTGCTCCTGGCAATGTACCAATTATTAATTAACAGGCAAATGCTAGAGAAAAGGCCAGTATACATAGTTCATTTCCATAGATGTAAATGCAGCAGTCCCCAGGTCAGCTTTTATTAACAGTGAACCCAATTGCTATGAATAAATAGCCTGGAAAGAAAACCCAGAAACTATTTTGAACTTGATAAAAAGTGAGAGTTGAACCCTTTTAAAAGATTCTCTTTTCTGGCTGTCATGCACATCTTCCTACCTATGGAAAACCTCAGGCAACAAGAATTTGTGTCACCAAGTGATATAATATCTAATGCCCTGAACACATAACTTCCCTGTAACCTGCTACTGGAAAATGTTTGCAACTCCCTGACAAGGGCTGTACTCTGCATCTAATCACAATGCTGAGTGAAGGTGGTATTTTTGAATATGTAGGCAAAATATTTATTCCAGATTCAGACCAAATTAAAGTTGCTGCAATCAGAAGCATTTGCTTTCTTTCTCAGGAGAGGAAAAAGAAAAAGAGCAACAATTTACTACTGTGTCTGTCACAAAGCTTAGCTTTACAGACCTGAAACATGAAAATACTGCTTCTTTTATTGAAGCAAACTGCAGAATAACTTTAACAGCACATTTTTCAGGCCTGCCTTAATTCCACCCAAACACGACCAGCCATCCAGGAGAGGTTGTACATCTGTGTTTAGATGTGATCCCTTGGGTCCTGCTTCATCCTACAGGGTATGCTGAAGGTGGCCCAGGGACTGTACTCCCTGGAAGATGTAATTAGTGTCTGCTTCATTGTCAGTCCTTTGAAAAGCGTATTTTTATGAGGTTACTCCTTACTCTGGCACTACCTGTCTCAAAAGCTGGATACGAAATCCTCTTTCTCAGCAGGCCTTGTTAAATCAACAATGTCAACAACAACAACAGCAAAAGCTTGGGAACAGCAAAAGCTTGGGAACAGCACGTCTGGGTGCTGACAGGAGCTGTTTCTCAGGAATTAATGTATAAGGTTGTATCAGGTCCTGACACAGGATGGCGGGACATCAGGTGGATTTGTCCTTGCTTGACAGTGTTGTTTTCTCCTGCCTTGGTTGCTGTAAGCAATAGGGCCTGCTGAAAAGGGAGAAAGAGATATAAACAAAATAAAATACATATGAATCTGAACTGGCTGAGGTGCTTCTAAACAAGATGGGGTGCTGGCATGGGCTTAGCATGATGCTGCACTAGCCAGTGCAGGCAGAGAGGGGTGTAAGGAAGGAGGTTGGTTTAGTGCAGGTGGGCTGTCTTTCCACGTGGCCTTCCCTGCTCCCTAATTTGCAAAGGAGTTGGTTAAGCCAGCATGCCCACCTTGTCTCCTAAACCCCCGTGGGGAACGAACTTAGGGGTAGGTGTCCTGGTCCCCAGTGAGAGTTTGAGGGGCAGGAGGGAAGGAGCGGCTCTCAGGCCTTGGAGTCGGGATGGATGGGGGAGAGAGTTGCTTTGTGGGATTGCTCTGTACTAATGAGACTGTTAAACCTGATGACTGTCAGGGGAGATTTGAGTTTAGAGCTGGAGCAGTTTTCATGCTGTTGCAGTGGGATGAGGTGCAGCACAGCACTGTGCTCACTGGTACTCAAACCAGGACCTGTTAATCGGCAGCATCAGTAAGAAACCTCCCCAGACTTAACACTTTGCCTGGCATTGACACACAGATCTGGGGAAGGTTGATCTGCTTGCTTGGGAGAGCAGGGCTAGAAAGTGAGCTCCAGCCTCACCCTTCGCTGGCGTTTTTGGGGTGTAGCTGCACTGAGCACAGCAGGGGCATCGCAGTGAAGCAGTGGTTTGAAAACATGCTGTGCTCCTTGGCAATGTTGGTTCTAGGTATTTTCCTCCTTTCAGCTAACCCGTGAGGCTGCCAATTGGATCAGGGAATATATGTGGATTAAAACACCTCCCCCCCAAAAAGGTTTCAAAATGCAGCCCCATGACCAGTTAAGTCGGTGTGATTACAGAGGAGCAGGCACAGCCATGGGTGTGGGACTGGGAGGAGCAATGTCCTTCCCCCAAAGACAGCGGACCATTTCACCACTGTCCAAACTTTTCAGCTTTAATGTGTTTTTCCAGGCTCCTTAGCACCTGGTGTTACATGATACACTGTTACAGTTGATTTTTGTTTTCCTTTTTTTTTTTTCTTTAGTTGATCTCAAAACATATCGTTATGAAATCTCCCAGGCAGTGGAGCCAAGCTCTTGGCTGCCAGACACTTAATTCTCCTTTCCAGCCCTGTGTTACTTAATGGACAATGATGCTTTGCCGATTTAGGGTAATTCCTCCCTTTGCTGTAATCTTTCTGTGTTGATGGAAAGGACAGCTTTACTCAAACGTGAAGTACATACATAAATATTTGAAGAGGAATGAAATATGCAACGTCTCTCCCAATGCACTGTGAATGGGGACGTTCCTTCCAGACTCCTGAGAGAGATTTTAAGAGCAGCTCCAAATGACTCACTGCAGGTTTTCCATTGGCATCCATTGGCAGAGTACGGGGAGCTCAGTACGTGCTGTGGGTACTCATGATGTTTGCCAAACCAGTTGTGTTTATGACTGTGCACATCAGCTACGGAGTCTTGGTGAAAACGAGTGCTGTAAAATGGAAATGCATCAATGTGTACTTTCATGGATCACGGGGACATCCTTACCACTCCCTTTGCAGTTTTCACTGGTTTTAAGTGATTGTGCCAGGTGACATTGAGATAATTCCTTTGATTGGGCCTCTCCTTATACTGGACTCAGAATGCAGGTGCTAAAAATAGAAACAAATGGCATGTGTTCATTTTCATCCTGTACAGGACAAAAAGCTGAGGGGTTCATGGTCCGTGGGAACTGCAAATCTGTCTGCTGGTTGCTATTGATCTGTCCAAGACTCTTTGCTGTAGCAGCACGCACTTCTATGTTTCATTTCAGTCAGCATCCTGGGTCTTAAAGAGATTCCTTTAGTTTGTTTCAGCAGGGATGTTTGGCTAGGATTTGCAGTCTCATCAGCTTACCAAGTAAGCAAAGAACAACACAAAAAATAAAGAGGGTTACTAATGTGAATGAGTCATGAGTGATTAGTATCAGCCCTGGGAGGCAAATCTCCAAAATCGGAAATTCTCAGAAACTTATTTACTCTGGGAAGCCTCGACAGCCTAAAACACTCATTTTCTCCTTCCGTCCTGGATTCGGTGACAGAAGCTTTGAAGACGATCCACGTAAAGGTGGGGCAGCTGCAATTACCTGGCTTAAAAACGAGGGACATTAAAGAGGAAAAAACAAATAAATACTGTGGAACGGCATTTTCCAGCATGGATGAGGGGTTGATGTCGTGGGAGAGGTCGTGGGGGAAAATTGCCATAAGGTGAGGTAGTGCCGGTGACCCGCGGTGCCCATACAGACGGAGCTCGCTGCAAAACACCCGAGCAGGAGGGAGGTGTCACCCGGGGCCACCCCCCCGGGAGGAGGAGGGTGCCCGGCTCGGGGCTGTTTCCACAGGGAGGGAGCAGCACCTGGCCCGGCAGAAAGGCGAACGGCAGCGCGGTGATGCTCGGGGCGGCACCTTCTTCCCCTCTCTTCTCCAACAATAAAAAACACGGTTTTTGAGGTAAATACCGTCTCGATTTACCGGCTGGGTTCGGGGGCGGCCCCGCGGAGCCCCAGGGGGGGGATGGCGGTGGGAAGGAGCCGGCTGGGGAAGGGAGCTCCGCCCGCCCGCGCGTCTCCCCAGGGACTCGGC